>OMKI01011992.1:6691-16829 GCA_900302315.1 Phycis blennoides | reverse complement strand
CCTCGTGGTTACAGGAACATTTAATTAAAAAACATCCCGACAAAGCATCCGTCCGTTTTCCTCCTTCCACTCGCTGTTGTTCGGTTCCAGCTGCTCTGAGCGTAGTCTCCACGAAAAGACCGTTGCTATTCAAATACAAAATATTTGAATAGCAATGGTAATGGACTCATTTTTATATTTATTATCGTCAAGGATCTTTGAGAGAATGGGCAGGTTAGATATAGGGCTATAGTTCGCTAGACCCTCAAGATCAAGCGTAGGCTTTTTCAGAAGAGGTTTGATAAAAAATTTTTTAAAGTGCTGTGGTGTATAGCCTGTTAATAAAGAGAGGTTAAACATATCAAGTAAAGAAGTGCTGATTAACAGCAAAACATCTTAGCTTAGTGGGTATGGGGTCCAAGAGACAGGTGGTTGGCTTAGATGAGGAAATCATAGGGGATGCAGAGGTTAGTAGGTGAATGTCAACAGGAGAAAAACAATCCAAATACATATCAGGAGATACAGTTTTAGCTAAAGATTGAAAAGTGGTCGATACTGTTGAAGAGCCGGAGGTGCTGAATTTTGTCATTTGTCATTTTTTGTCATTCTCAGGATTTTTTTAGATATGGGAATTAAATTTGTTCTCGGCATTTGACCCATCCTATGGTACATAGGAGCAGTGGGCTGCCATGTTCAGCACCCGAGGAGCAAGTTGGGGTTCAGTGTCTTGCTCAAGGACACTTCGACATGCAGACAGTTGAAGGAGGGGGATTGAGGGGATCGAACTGCCGACCCTATGGTTAGTGGACGACCCGCTCTGTCCACCCACTCTATCCACTGAGCTACTGCCGCCCCAAGTCGCCCCCCCAGTACTTTTTCATTAAAGAAGCTCATGAAAACATGGCTACTGAGAGCAATAGGAATACATGGCTCAATAGAGCCATGTAGAGTCAGCCTCCATCAAAGAGTCAGCCTGGCTACAGTGCTGAAAAGAAACCTGGGGTTGTTCTTATTTTCCTCTTATTAATGATGAGGCACCCTGTCCCAGGTAAGTATAGGGACCTTATCGTGGACTACTACAAGAGTTTCAAGCTGAGAGTCACCTCTGGGACAGTCACATCCGAGTGGCATCGGCTGGAGAAAGGGATCATCACTGGATGTACTATTTCAGTGATCCTCTTTGCCTTGGCCATGAATATGCTGGTCAAGTCAGCCGAAGCTGAGTGCAGAGGTCCGCTCACCATGTCTGGAGTCTGTTAGCCCCCCATCAGAGCCTTTATGGACGACCTGACAGTCACAACGACGTCAGTGCCGGGGTGCCGATGGATCCTCCAGGGCTTGGAGAAGATCACCACCTGGGCTCGGATGTGTTTCAAGCCTGCAAAATCTAGGTCCCTGGTGCTCAAGAGAGGGAAAGTGACGGACAAGTTCCGCTTCTCTCTGGATGGCACCCAGATTTCATCGGTTAACGAGAAACCCATCAGGAGCCTCGGCAAGACCTTTGATTGCACCTTGAAGGATGCTGCATCCATCAAGGCCACACATTGGGGGCTGGAGGCGTGACTGACTGCAGTGGACAAGTCGGGACTGCCAGGCAAGTATAAGGTTTGGATTCATCAGTATGGTGTTCTCCCTAGGATTCTGTGGCCCCTGCTTGTGTACGAGTTCCCGATAACATCAGAAGAGGGCTTCGAGAGGAGGATCAGCCATTACCTCCGTAGATAACTGGGCCTGCCACAAAGCCTAAGCAGCATCGCTCTGTATGGGTAGAGCAACAAACTGAAGCTCCCCATTAGTAGCCTGAATGTTTTTCTATAGATGTCATTGGAGCAACTCATGCTATATTTAGCATTAAAATCATTCAGTTCAAGTATGTTTCCATTGTCATCCATTATATGTATAATAGACCAAATTTGTTTCGTCATCCAGTCTTCCATAAACATAGATCTCCTCCTACTTAATATCACCCTATTGTTCCACAAAGGCACATTATGCTTGAACATCAATTTCCAATTTAACAGAACCTGTTGATGAAATTTAGAATGTTTTATGGGCAGTTTAGAGATATAAAAGTCACAAACTAATAGAAACTTAATACCTCCATCTTTGTTAAAAACAAGAGAAGGTAGCGAGAACCATATGTCATCATCATTTCTTAAGAAGGAACTGAGCCATTTAATCTTCAATGTTCCATTCATCATTTCAAAATCAATTGCTTTTATACCACCATAATCCTTTAACAAATCACCGTTTTTGATGTAGTGATGCTTATTTTTCCATATGAAATTATAGTTTGTTCTATTGATTTCTTTTATAATATTTGGTGGGATGGCCAGGGAGTATGCTGGATAAATTAATCTGGATAATGATTCAACCTTGGTTAACATGGTTCTACCGAACAGCGTTAAATCCCTTTGCAGCCAATTGTTTAAGTTTATATTATTTAAGTTTTTTTACACTTGTCAATGGTATTTTGAATATTCTTTTTTTCACTAACTTCTGTACATTTAGTTATCCAAATACCTAGATATTTGGTCTCATTTTTGAGAGGCATCATACAATGAAGATTCAGAACAATTATGGATACTCATAAGTTCACATGAAATGCTGCAACCCTGCCTGATGCCTCTTTCTACCCTGAATCTGGAACATGTACCTTCTGAGAGGGAAACACAACTATTAATATCAGTGTGTAACATAGCAATCATATCAAGAAAAACATTACCAAACCCAAAATGTTGAAGTGTGTTAATAATGAAAGCATGTTCAATTGAGTCGAATGCTTTGCGGAAGTCCAAGAACAGCATAAAACCATCATCCTTAACTAGATGATTGTAATCAATAAGATCCAGAACCAAACGGATGTTGTTATGAATCGACCTTCCTTTGAGAAATCCTGATTGTGTTGGGCTAATTATTTTAGAGATACCTATTTTTAATCTTGTTGCCAATACTTTTGTAAATATCTTGTAGTCCGTATTTAATAGAGTTATAGGTCTAAGGTTGCTTAAAATGTTCTTATCTTTTCCGGGTTTTGGAATCAATTTTATTATCCCTTGTTTCATTGTTTCCATTAGCTCTTTTTTATTTATGCATTCAATTAAAGCAGTAGCAATTTTATATCTTCCCAAAAGTGTTTATAGACATTTGTTGTTATTCCATCTGGTCCTGGTGAGCGATCAGAAGCCATGTTTTTAATAGGATGATCAAATTCGTTAATAATCAAATTTTCGTCACAAGTTTCTTTAAAGTTATCATCAATTACCGGAATTCAATTCTTAATTTTGTCAAAAAAGGATGTGACATTTTGCTCTGAGTATGAGGATTTGTAAAGGTTACTATAAAAATTAAAAACTTCAAAGAATCTGTGCATTCCTCTCCATCGATCAAGACTACAAACTGAGTTATGTTCTTGTCTGCGTTTTTCTAAATTGCAAAAATAGGCTGTATTTTTTTCTCCTTCTTCTATCCATCTGGCTCTGGACCTCACATAAGCACCCTTGGCTTTATTCAAATACATCACATCTAGCTGGGACTGCAGGTTATTAATTCTTTCTTTTTCTTCCCCAGTCCAATCTAACTTGCTATAAAGATTCATAAGTTCTTTGACCACATTTGTTTCTTCTTCTCTCCTTTGCTTGTTTAGTTTTTTACTAAATGAAATTGAGGACTTTCGAATGCTAAATTTGAGATATTCCCATTTAGATATCGGTGTGCTAATGGTGTCGTCATTTTTGATATCCAAAATGACGGCGGAATGTATCGGGTGGGCAGACGAAAAAAAGAACGCATCCGGTTCCGTTCCTCTCTTCTTCGGCTCGGTGAGTTTCGTGTCATCTCGGCGGCACCTTGTTAATCTCAACATCCCAAACACCGCCCCTATGGTGACGTCATGAAACGTGAGCAGGCACGACCAGGAAACACGACTTGAAGTGAGGGAATGTAGTGACATTCTGAGCGGTAATAGGCGTTTATAAACAGTTTACTGTCTGCTTGTCACCTCACGTTGTCGTGACCGCTGGTCGGAATCAGGGGGAAAGCTCACTGGAATTAATAGATCATAATAAGATCATTTGCAGCCCGAGAAGGAAGCGCGATCAGCAACCTATCTTCTCGAGTCAGGTATGGGTTTCATCGTTTTGCAACTTTTTTCACATGTGTTATTATGTTGGAAAACTATGGGGAAACTCGCCCATCTTAAACCACTGAGCTCTGTTTTGGAAGGGATGATGGTGACGGATTTACTAAGAGGACAAAAACAAGAAGGCAATTGCCCAAAACAGTCCGGCTCTACATTAAACGATGTTCAGGCCACACCTCTCATATACTTTTACCCAGAAATGCTCTATTTAATTCCGTGACCATAATTACTCCGGTGCGTCCCAGAATACTCTCTTACTCTCACCAAATATACGCTTCCATTTTTGTATCTCACTAATTTAGATGCCCCATAGCACTCTGAACTAAAAAACGTGAATTATCCTTTAATTAAGGAATGGCTGCCCTACTAAAAGTGTTGCTGTGCGTGGCAGAAAAAGCAGCCAATGTGGCCCGAGTCTGCAGACAAGAAGCGCCGCTCTTTGAGCTTCTTGTACAAGAGAAGACGGGAGATGATAAAAACAAGAAGTTTGTCCAGGACTTTAAGACACTTGCTGACGTGGTGATACAGGAGATGATCCGACATTATGTTGGTGCTGAGGTAGGACGTCTACTCATATACTACAGTGTTTGTATAATATCATGTGATAATACAGCATTATCTTACACTACTATTTTATTTGTTTTGACCAGTTCCCTGAAATGAGTGGTTTCATCCAAGGCGAAGAATCCAACAAGTTTGAAAATGGACTGGGTAATTATTTCACTAGACTTATGAACTGTAAAATTATTTCACTAGACTTATGAACTGTAAACTGTAAAAATGATCTGCATTGTCTTAACTAATCACCATTGACCCCCAGGTCTGGGACTTTTTGACCCAGACCGGAGCTGAACAGGTTATAACATATATGTGGATTACCACTACCAGTACCAGTAGTACTGACTTTATCGTGACTTTACTACTACTACTAAAACTACAGTAGTGGCAGCGTGTCTTGTCTGAGGTGCCCACCATATGAGTGTGTGTTGCTGTGTGTGACAGGGGAGAGTGTGGTGGTGACGGTGTGTCCCACCGAGACGGAGACCGCAGCCCTGTTGTCCAGCGTGCTGGACGGCGACTCCGCGGCAGCGTCCCTGCTGGCCAAGGCCATCCACCAGGACCCGGTCGCCGTGGACACAGACACCGGAGACCTGTGCATACCGCACGGTCCCTCCGAACTCGCCATCTGGATCGACCCGATCGGTAAAACGCTGTCCAAGCGATTTGACGAACAAAAACGTACGTAAACTCTGAACATGTTACACTTCTTCTGTGGTTTTTTTTTTATGTGAAGATGCTACCAGCCAGTACATCGAGGGTCGCGAGGAGGTATTGGAAGAGGGCCACCTGTCTCCGTCGGGTCTGCACTGCGCCCTGGTCCTGATCGGGGTTTACCTCCGCAGCACTGGGGAGCCTGTCATGGGTGTCATCAACCAGCCCTTCAACTCCAAAGATCCTTCAGGGCGGTAAGTCATGAATCACCCCAAAGAGGACCGCATTGAATGAGTTTCATCCCCATGTGAAGGAAAAGGCTCACTCTTTTGTGTGTCACCCTCTCTGCTCATCACAGCTGGAAAGGAAAGCATTTCTGGGGGGTGTCCTGCGGGAGTGTGAACGCGTGCTCGGTGTCCCGCCCCGAGAGTACGCCCGAGGGCTCAGGGCTGAGCGTGGTGCTGAGCTCCAGCGAGAAGCCCGTGGTGAAGAAGGCGCTGGCCTCGCTGTGCGGGCCGGACAGGCTGGCGTACGCCTCCGGAGCCGGCTACAAGATCCTGTGCGTGATCCTGGGCCTGGCCGACGTCTACGTGCTGTCCGAGGGCAGCACCTTCAAGTGGGACTCGTGCGCCCCCCACGCCCTGCTGCGGGCGCTCGGCGGGGGGATCGTCGACTACGCGGAGGGCCTGAGGTCTCCGGAGCCCCAGGGGGCCCAGCTCACCTACCACCGGCCCCACGGCCAGAGCAAGGGAGCGGACTGCTGGGCCAACCGGGGCGGCCTGGTGGCCTACCTGGACTGCAAGATGCTCAGCACTGCCATTGAGGCACTCAACCGCAAGCAGTAGGGGTGGAAACTGTGGATGTAGCGGGCAGCAGCAACAAGTCCTGGAGCTGTCGGAAAGGTGGGCAAATGCTGGGCAAATGCTGGGGAAAAAGTTTGCGGAAATGGCTTGGCATAGCTTATATTTTAAACAATTCTATATTATTTAATTAAGAAACAGATATGCTTATGTTAATAAGAACGTCAGCTGAACTATGTTATACAGTATTTGCGTTATGTTCAGCCATCTTTGCTATATATATATACAAAATTGTGCGTGTTTTTATGTCTGTTATGATAGCATACACTTACCTTATACCTTAGCTTTACTTTCTATTGAATTGAATACCTATATATATACCACCTATATATATACCATATATAATGGTATGAGGTGCCATAGTTTAGATAAGACATCAGCTCTCAGTGGAGAGGCTATTTATGTTAAATTCTTATGTTAAAAAATGTGTGAAAAGCTCTTCACCAAAGTTTCCTTAGAATTTTCTAGATAATAAAGGAACTGAAGCCCTTACTGCCAGGTGTTTTGGTTTGGAACTTAGCAATAATCTACCAGTTATAAATAGATAATATTGTTTTCATTTCAATCCATAAAAAAAAGTGTTCCTGCCAAGGCGGCCTCAATATCAGCCAGTTTCTGGTTCAAGCTGTGGCTGTCTGAAACCACTCCTTATATGGAGAAAAAGTGATAAGAGGTGACCCGGTCTGTCTGTGGCCCTGCTGCTTAATGAAGGGCCGACAGTGGAAACGCTGTGGCCAAACAATCAGGCCCCTTGGAGGATGTATCCTCCTGTATGGAAATTGTATATTGTATACTCAGAATTTAATAGTGAACAAATGTCCACCTTTTAAATATATTGATCACAAAATACGACAGGGATTCATGGCAAATTACGTTTATTTTTAGAAACCGGAGAAAGTGAAGGAAATCAAATGTAATTTTCCAGCAGAAGATGACTCAAACCCCCTTCCCTGACAAAAGGTGGCGGTGTCTTGTAAATGTCCTGCACACCACATCCTGTTGATTGTCAGATTTTTGCATTTTGTTTTTGCATATTGTTTAAATTTAAGGAACCCCCCCCCCGCTGTGGGTACAGGCTGTGTTAACCACATCCACTGTACTCCAGTGACCTTGTTCCTACTTTGTGCATGTTTTAGGTCTGAATATTTTTCAGTAAAAATTCTGAATCTACTTATTGTGTGTGTGTGTGTGTGTGTGTTTCTTACTTGAATATACACATTCACCCCAATTTATTATGTGCCTGGCCTTGGATATACCCTATTTGTTTTATTCAACCAATACAATCTCAATGCACAAATATGAAATATCCGTTGAAGCCATGTTGAATTAGTTCAGTCCACTAAGACATTGAAGGTCCAGCCAATTCCATGACTGGAAAAGCAGTGCACAAATGTAAATTATTCCAGCTATTAAGAAACAAAAAAAGGAAAAAATAAATAAAGCAGCTATTGCTATGTACTTGTCAGTCAAACCCAGACATTATTTCTTGGGTGGCTTCAAATAATTTAGAAAGTACTTTTTAACCAACTTAATCATGTTTAGAGAAAATATCCTATAGAAAACTAAACAGTTTGGTTTCCTTCAACACAGAACTTCATTAGGAGCTAAAGATGCTTTTCTTTAGCATGCCAAATCCCACACTTAATTCACATTTCTTTTGATTGGAGTTGTAATTTAGTTGTCTGTATTGTAACACAATGCACAGTGAAGTAATATGCATGTTGATATGCCAAAATTCTTTTAAATTCTTTTACAGATTTAAAAATCAAAACGCAAAAAATGTAATTTTATGGCACTGAAACAAATGAAGTCTACATGCTGAGTCAAAGCCAATCATCAACTTATTATGTTTTTGAAACAAATACAGGCCTTCAGTTACAGCTGCAGACTAACGGAATCTGACTTTGCCGAAATCGGGTTCAAAATAGGGAAGCAAATGACACTCGCACACGCACAATCAAAAACATAGTGAACAGCCTCTGTCACACGGCCGGGGGGTGGGGGTTAGATCAGGTAACTGTTAAAGAATGATGTTGGCATAATTCTGTTTTCCATTGTCCCCCGGGAGAGCCATCCGCAGTGGCAATGCAACGTCCATCTCGGGAAGGGGCAAGACGGACGCTTCGCCTCTCGTTACCTTTGTTTAAATCGGTCGCCAATAACGCATGAAAACAAAGCAAAAATCGCACTGCTTGAGTCAGCAGCGTGTATCACTGCCGCGTAATGGGAGCCCTCGCTTTCTTCACTTCCTGAAAACAATGGGAGTATCCGACCAGCAACAGGAGTCCGAGACACAGGAGGCCAACGCAAAGTCTATCGCTGGCCTTCAGACAATAGCTGCGAGCCTGGCCAACACACATTCCTTTTGTCGTTTTTCTCCCTTCAACTAGAGGCCAGAAGTAAAAAGGAATGCAGCCGACCTCATCTTGAAATATTCCACATTTGAAGCAGACGTGGAAATAGGTGCTTCAGAAAAATGGCAAATATTTAATCTTTTATAATTACACCCCATACGGGTGTCATTATTCCTACCCTTGTTTGAAGTTTTTACAATGTGTCCGAAAAGGACAACAAATTTCTTATTGTTATTATTAGGATTGCCGTTTTCATAAGTGGCTTTGGGTTTCAATAAACAAATTCAATCAAAGTAAGATCAGATTCAAGCACATTTATATATTAAATATCAAGACCAGGTGACAAAAGTCAATAAGCCAAATCATAATTGTCCAACATTTTTAGTGTGACTGGAAATACATTTTACCAACAGGGTTTTCCATTTCTTCCCCCAGTGTAGCACATTGAAGAGACATATTGGATCTGGATCGGGACTGACAGGGAATAACTGCACTGGGACCATTTGTATGCATTCTTCCGGAGAACCAAACAATGCCTCAAAAACCTTTTCGCCATTCTCTGGCCCAAGCCGAGCCACCCACTGCATACGAAAATAATAGTAATCATTTGTCGATTCACTGCAAGTTCAACAGTTTAGCAGAGCATGAAAGAATGAAGCTTTGTGCCAATATTTCTTTTAACAATTTTCACTTAATCCAAAGTGAGACAAATCAATATCGCTAAAATATAAAGGATTAGCTGAAAACCCTTCTCTCGTCATCATAGTCACCACAGAAGGCAACATGTTGAAATGACACACTATCAGCATGATATCTCTTCTGTCGCCAAATATCCCCACCTGTTATTTTGGCGCGTTGGCTGATGTTTGCAAGCTTACGCTCCGACCAATAGCATTCCTCGATAATCTTCTACGCCGCTCTCTATGAAAAAGTGCACTTTTTCGGATATTCACCTCTATGTAATGCAAAAACATTACAGTATATTCTGTGACGCTGCATTGCAGCAGATGGAAAACAGACCTATCTTCTTGGTATCTTCTGGACCAACGTTTGTCTTGACGGTTGTAGATAAACTATGGACTGAACAAGGGGTAGTGGGGGTAATATTCCAAAAGCAAACCCCTCGCTAATGTGCAGGTCCAGGCATCACTGAAACAGTATGCTGCCAAGATCATCTATTGATCAGAACCCAGAACCCTTCCTCCAACAGGCCTGTCTTATCCTTCAGAACGATAAAAGCAAAAGCTCTACAGGAAGAATATCAACACAAGAGAACTAAAATGTTAAAAAGCAAGTGAATAATTTGTGCATGCAATGCAAAATTTGGCAGGAAATCAACTTGTACAGCATTCTGATATAGTCCAAGGCTACTGTCGTCTCAAACACCCAAGACAACCAAAACAAAATAAAAAATGTAAAGTAATGACGGATGTATTTTTAAAAAGCACCTTCGCCTTCATTTCTTCAATACTTCCTCCCCTAATACTTTGCCTCCTTTCTGATTGCTCTTCATGAACTGGCATCTCCTTTGGCCGATGTTGAATTGACTGTCAAAGAGACGGCTCTACCCACATGAATCTTCCTGAGTTCGA
>OMKI01011988.1:0-10000 GCA_900302315.1 Phycis blennoides | reverse complement strand
GGATCATCATCATTACCAGATTATCTTCATCACATCAATAATTGTGAGAGGAAGTTTGGTGAGAATCAGTTTTTATAAACTGCCCTTTAGAAGGACACATAGCATGTTCAATCTGAGCCAACTGATCTTTGAGTCAACAGCGTTGTGTTTATTTATAGTGGTTCTCTTTCTCACTCTCTTTGGGTTTGTCCTTCCTTCTCACACCCATGCATGCAGACACACACACACACACACACACACACACACACACACACACACACACACACACACACACACACACACACACACTATGCGTTCAACACTCCCTGTGATCCGAACACAAAATGTTGCCTTCTCATCCCTGAGTTCTTGTTCACAAAACGTGTGACTAAGGCTGATGACTATGAGTTCTGCTATTATATTGACCTCAACTTTAAGTGCTAAATATGTAGCTTCATTAGTGGATAGTGATTAACCCCCACTTTGACCATGACAAGATTAGATGCTATAGCTCTGTCATAACAGCGTTGTGTGTTTGGGTTAGGAAGAACTCGTGTCTTTGTTCCAAGAAAAATGTTTGCTGCCGGCATTTGTGCATGGTGAGACGCCATGTAAGAATCCTGTGGGGTTTTTATGATTTAATCATTGATACTTCCGTAACAATTCTGATGTCTCACGCGTGTAAGACATCAGAATTGCTAAGCTATTCCCGAGAATGTTTTGCGTTGCATTAGGCTTGTCCCAAAGAACTGGTTGGTTCACTGGTTTGTGTTTTATTCCTTCCTTGTAAAAACAAAACAAAACACAGCGAGCACAACCTCTTCCGTTCTGTCCTTTGTTCACACTGGTAAATCTATTTCGGGGGCTAATTGGGCGGTGAATTGATTTTGCACCGGCGGATCTGTTTCTCCACAGTCCTCGTCGGACAGCGTGCACGGGTTTGCGGTTCCCACCCCGACGGTGCCTCTCTCCCACATGTTCAACGGAGTAAAGAGCAACGCGTCAGGTGAGGGTTCGCGGCATCGGCGGACACAGGTTATGTGTTTGAGGTTTGCGGTGACAGAGCGTTCCCTTGTCTCGGTGGGCCGGTCACCCTTCACGGCACCGTCACAGAGATGGCTGCCATATGGAGACAAAGGGCAGGCAAATGTTTGTCCGGGGCCCTTTCACAGTTTCTGTTGTGAAACTGTGAAATGTGTCCGAGCTGACCCACAAGTGTACTAGTGGAGCCGGAGTGAATGCATGTTATTAAAGCTGAGATGCCGTGCACCAACGTTAGTGATCGAGGCCTGCAGAGCGTTTCGTTCATTGATGTCTCAGCAAACAGTCCTTGGTTGCTAAATTGCTCATAATTAACCGCTTTATTTAAGGACGGCACGTCCTGTCAAATATAATTTGAAAACAAATGCATCATTAATAGACCCTGCCCACACGTTTGTTTGGAGAAGCTTATTGCATGTAGAACTTAAGGTCCCATTTTGGGCTTTACAACTAAAATCTGTATTGTTTTCATATTTTCTGTGTTTTGCAGACGGAGATCAGCTGTCCATTGGATCAGCTACATCTGTTGAGGGGGACATATTTGTTCCTCCTCCACCTTCTGTGGCACCCCCACCCCCACCAACACAGTTCTTCCTCCCTCCACCTGATTTCATGGGGGAACTAGACAGCCCTACTCTGGCAATGCTTCAGCGACCGGCGATGCCTGCTCCAAAACCTCCTTCACAGTCACCCCCATTACAGGATCTCACCTTGCTGAAACCACCACCCATGACTCCTCCCAAGCCTCCGTCAACTTGCTCCAGTGCCTCAACACAACTTTCTACACCACCGGCAAGCACGGTTCCAGAACTCCCCGATTGCCCAACATTTGCACCACCCAAACCCCCTTCCGACAAGCAACAGAAATCAGGGAAGATTCCCCCACCAAAACCCACTCGGTTGTCTTCAATGTCCGGCATAGATGGCTTCATCCCACCAAATTCTGCTCCTGCCTCCCACCAGATGAGCACCTTCTCCAGTTTCAATCCCCAGAACACTGCTAAACTTAACTATGCTCCTAAAACCTCCATTCTCAGTGGGCATGGGGACGCTGACACAAGGCCAAAGCAGATCTTGCTCTTGCAAGACTCCAATCCAGCTGACCAGTTAGATGGAAAAGCCTCACCCACGACACCGTCCAAACCGTTCCGTGGAACTGCGCCTGGTACCCAGCTGGACAAAGAACCTAAGGGAAACCTTCAACCTAACATTCCTTCTAAGGCAGCACAGTTGCAACCTAAATCAGAGTCTAAACCATCTTCTAAACCACCAGCTCTTCCAGTGCTGCAGGAAAAGAGCCCTCCGCCGCCTCTTCCCCAGGTGTCACCAAAGTTCAGGAGAGAAACTTTGAGTCCACATCTCTCAGAAGTTGCCAAGTCTCCCAGACAGAAGGGCCAATTCAGTCCCCTAATAGATCGGAAACTGCAGAGCTTGAAGGGTCCCGAAACAAGTCGAGACGGGCCCTCGGCTTCTCCTCTGGCCCTGTTGCAGGCGGCCAAGGAAAGGGAGAAACACAGATCATCCGGCTTCCATGAAAACGGCCCCAAGTCGAATGTTAAGCACGTTAACTCTACTCCCCACTCCTTTGTTATCACGCCAAGGTCAAACTCAATTTCCTCCACAACCTCCACTCAAGGGCCAGAAGGGGACTCAAAGCCAGCTGTCAACACTTTAGGGCCCACGTCGACGAGGCAAACACAAGCGCTACACCTCGCCCCTCCGTCGGTCAGGAGTCCATTGGCGCCCAACGCTCCAGCTCAGTCAACAGCGGCAACATCCCCGTCGCTCAGCAGACTAGCCGCGGAGAAGCAGGATGTCAGGCAAGCCCCCCCGTCGCTCCACCATGGGAAAAGTAAGGCCAGTCTGCCCGACACGCCCATGCCACTGCTCCCGCCGCCCCCGGAGTTTGCCACCTTTGATTACGAGAACAGTATAGACGCACCTCCGGACTTCCCTCCACCTGATCCTCCTGCGAAGAAGGCACCCTTACCAATCTTAAAACCTGTCCCTTCGGCTGCAGTCCCGGCTCCTCCGCCCAAACCTAAACCCGCCACACCACCCACACCACCCACACCACCCACACCACCATCCCAGGCTCCTGTTCAAGTTGTGAAACCGCAGGTATCCTTCCAGACCCTGCCCAGGGTGCCCGCCCCCAAGCCGTTGCCCGTCTCAGAGAGCCAGGCCACGCTTCTAAGCATTTTGCAGAAGAAGATGCAGGAGATGGACCATAAAATAATGCCAAAGAGGGAGATGGACTCCAGCAGCGACGAATGGGGTCCCCACATGTCTGACGAGGACACAAAGATCCCATTTGCGCCCAGAACCACGGCACAGCATTTTAAGAGCTATACGCTTCCCGCGAAAAACGCCAACCTGGACATGCGTGAGTTGGAAACTAAAGTGGCCAAAATACATCAGGACAGCTCCTCGGCCTCCAGGTGCGGTTCCCTTAGTTCGCAACAGCGAGTTCGCATTGAGAGGTTGACGTCGGTATATATATTTCAACATCATTTTAATTGCTAATAATAATAATTTCCCCGTCCTTTCTTTTTCTCTGACAGCAACGGGACACAGTCAAAGCACCACGGTATGACGTTCACAGTGCGACCCGGAACCAAACAGCCCATTACCCTTGTGAGTAAAGGGGAGCCTTCGTGAGCTCTATAGATATGCAACATATTCTTTTAGAAGTGTGGAATAGGGATATAGGAGTTTTTTGTTTTTGTTTGTATTTTTTACTTACTTGCGTTTGATGAAAGCACTTTCTAATGGCAACGGAAAAAAACCTAACACAAATTATTTAAATGAAGACCGAGTCTTAATTTGAAAATGGCTATTGACTGGTTCCTTGTGAACAAGGTTTGCTGAATGTGTGGCTCTGACTCGGCAAAGTGTCAAACTGTCATTTTTCATAGGAATTGGTCGACCCAATTTGACTGGCATCAGTAGCCACTGGTTGTGGCAGTTTTATCAGTACCAGAGTACATTATTGCCTTATTAAAACAATTGTACACTCTTTGAACATTAGTTTAGCTCTTGGTTTATATGAAAAAGATCTTGATTGAAAATGTTGAAATGTTGCATAGTATTAATCAATATGGAAGGCTTCATAATGGATAAGTACTGCTATATTCTTTCAGGCGTTTAAGGTCAACACAGTTGTTACATAATTACATTGTAAATCATTAATTTTATTTAACAGATTAATAATTACTTAGTCCATGGGACCTTTTGGAGCAATTATTTAGATGAGGGACAGGATTGATTCATTTAATGAAGGGTTAAGATATGCTTTGTGTAAAAGTTATACATTATACAGTAGTAAAATAAGCTCTTGTTTTGTATCTATAGTACCCATGTTTTTCTAATATACATAAAATTGATGTATATCAATTTGTGTAATGAAGAAATCAGACAAGCTTCTGATGGTTTGTGTTGCACATGCTAACATTGAGAGCAGATAAACAAGTGTACCTAGTTTAACACTAATGGTAGCAGTCCAGCTACACTGTCTAAGCTGTAAATATATATATTAAAGACATTAACCAAATGCTAACCAACATAAAGTCTGTAAATTAATATCTTAAACTAAATAAAACATTTCAATTGTAAACCGTATTCCTTATTGAAACGTTGTGACACTAAACATGTGCTAATCAAGCTAGTTAGCCTGAGATTCGGTCACCTTCCTAGTTAGGGTTACTTTCTCATCTTGTAACTTTAACACATTAACACATTAGAGGCTAAGGTGTTTGACTCCATTACACTCCAGTCTAAAGGTACTGGGTTGAACCCCCAATGTTTCTCAATTCTTCCTAGAAAAAAGCAAAATGTGCTGATTTTATTATAAAATGTAATGTTTATTGAAACATCCATTTGAGAAGTACAAATTATTAAAGTACCACATTGTCTGTTGCGTCCAAGCCATACTACAGAACAGTCAGTAGTCCAAGTCTGTACTTCGACTAACGGTAGCTTAACAGTGATGAAAACATGCATTTATGGTGTAATAGGTGACCTTGTGAAGTCCTTAATGGGTTTCCTGTGTTCCTGAGCAATAGAAATAAACACTACTACCTCAGTTGAACCTGTAAGGGTTAAAAGGCAGCTTAGCCTGCCTTCTAAAAATCAAGTGTTTGCTCCTTTAACCCATTCAAGTTGGGTCCTCCCAGTCTACGCAATTTGAACTTGCAGTTCAAGGAGAACAATTCAGGGGCAGGGCTGCCAGCTTCTCTGTAAACGCCCCTTCAGTGTTTTCAATAAGCAGAGGACAGGTGTGTTGCAACAATGGTAATCAGCAGGTGACTGGGTAACCACATGCACATAGCAAGTCTCCACTCCTACGATCCATTCTCTGAAGGTAAAATGTTAGCCACTGGATCAAATACTTAACGAAAAAAACATGTTTTGTACATACTTTAATATTACAGATTGATTTTCCCAAGTGCCATTACAAACATAAGCCATAGTATTACAGTCAAAAAGTATTGATAGAAATCGCAGAAACTACAGTATTTGAACACCTCCAGGCCAGACGTGGAACTTTTTATATATTTGGGCGCCAGAGCATTTGACAACAACAAGGTGCCCTTCAAAACCAATCCCAACAAACGAGCAGCACTTTGAAAAACATCTCCCAATCCCCCAAAATAAAGTATCAACAAAAGATAGAAAGAGAGAAAGCATGTTTTATCAAAGTGTCGGTATTCAAGCTCCGCGGGCATCCAGCTGACCTCCGGCCTCTAGGGCGCGCCGGCCGGAGCCTCTGCGGCGGCGCCCACCGTGTGGTGCAGCACCTGGTGGTCCCAGCCCACCGTGGTGAGAGAGTCCGAGCCGCCGTGGAGCCAGCACACCCCCTTCACAAAGTCCTGGTGCCGCCTGTCTCTTAACCTGGGGGGAGAGAGGGGGAGAGAGGGGGAGGGCGGGGGAGGGAGAGGAGTTGGGTGTTGTTTTGCTAGTATTACACTATTACACTAAAAACAGGTGTAGCGTAAGAGCAGAGTACAGCGACTTACTGTTCTGCAAGTTCAGAGTTCATCACAGCAACGGAGCAGTCATCACTGATGGAAGCCAGCAAGGGGGCACTAAAATAAAAAAGGCAGACATTTATTTTAGTGAGCTTCCTTGTTTTTTGTCAGTGGGCTCCGGAGGTACGCGGGCAGCCTCGACAGACCCGACACTGCGTGGTTCTGTACCTGTGTGTCGAGAAGGCCAGGCCGCTGACCCTGCGTTTGTGGATGGTCTTCATCACGGTGGGCTGGGACCCCTGTAGATCCTTCAGCGCCACCCGGCCCAGCTCGTCACCTGAGAGAGGAGCGCAGCCATCAGTACTCCTCCTCCTCCTCCACCTCCACCTCCTCCACCTCCTCCTCCACCTCCTCCTCCACCTCCTCCGACCTTCCACACTGCTGCTCCTTACCAAAGGCCATGGTGCTCCTCTGATGGGGGTGCCAGGCCACGTAGGTGGGACAGCAGGCCGGGGACTCCACGTCTGACACGCAAAAGCAAGAAATGTCACGTAGTTAAGAGGACGATCAGCCACCGGGTAGAGAGAGTCTATACATGAAACACGCTCATCCTGGGCTGTGCAGCTCACCTAACCGCAGGGCAGGCTTGGCTGGCTTCCTTCTGTCCCACAACAGCAGGCGGCCATCCTGTGTGAGAAACGAGGTGGGTCATCAGTCCACCCACAGAACCTTCAGTTCAGGCATCCACTGGGAAACATGATCCATGTAATGCGTGTGGTGGGGCTTCAAGTGCCTGCTACAGATTAAACCAAACCAGTCCAAGAACAAAAGCAAACCCCTTAGACCGGATACATCTCATCATAGTGCGGTTATATTATATTATATATTTGTTGAACTTGAACTTGAGCATGCGCCTTTTTATTCGTGTCGCATACATGTTGGTGGAACCTTTGTCTTAAACGGTGGGCAATAATAGATTGTGTGTGTGTGTACGTGCTTGTGTGCGCATGGCGATTGGTGTTGCTAATTGTGTCTGTAGCTAAACCCTGGGACTACAGGATCCCAGGTGTGGACCTACCTGGCCACAGGAGAGGAAGAGGGAGTTCTCTAGTGGACTGCAGGACACACAGCTGACTGGCTTTGTGTGCACTGTCAAAAGGAGTCAGGGTATGAAGTTACACAGTACAACATTAGTCCATGTGGCTTGCAATAAATGGCAATGGGGAATATCTATTAAAAGCAATATATTGTAGGCTTTGCAATGTGTAGGGCCAATGGATTATCATATTCAACTTTTAGGATACTTTTATAAGAACAACATTCAAGAATCAGTCCAAGCCACTGTCTCCTTACCATTGTATGTAGTGACCACTGTCTCTTGAGCAAGATCCCAGATTTTGATTCTACAGGAAAGGAATACATAGACTCTCATAGAATACTAACACAAACAGCAGCAATTTCCACTTCAGATTACTGCTAATTATGGATGACTAGATCCATTAGACGATTGGGAATCTAACCTGGAGTCCATGCTGCCAGTGACAGCAGTGCTGGCACCAGCCGACGGGCTCACACTGGTGACGATGTTGTCATGATCGTGTTTACTGAAGCGGTTCACCAACAGATGCTCGTCCTCTGACAGCTCCCACAACTCCAAGGCACCTGCGAAGTGATCAGCCAAATGTACGTGACGCAAATCATAGCACAAACATGTCCAGTGCTGCTCCTAGCAGTGGGACTAGGACACATTCATTTGTAATCATTCTCCCCAACTCACCTGAATCGGATGCAACGAGGAGCCCTTTTTCTGACAACCATTTGAGATCCGTGACGCCAGCCTCGGTCTGTACACCAGCTTTGCAGAATCCTTCATTGGGGGCCTTTCCGGGCTCATTGTAAACCCATATAGAGCCCAACCAGCACCTGCCCGCGAGACTGGAAGCCCCCAGCAGCAGTGTGCCATCTCGAGGAAAAAAAATAGTAGAAGTGATCAATTAAAGGAATGACACACATTGGAGCAGCATTGCCAGCATTGCCTTCACCAAGGAGAAAAAAACAAACAAACCCAAACTTCCCGCTGTACCCAAACATCTAAAAGGAAATCGTGTACAAGTGTGTCATCTCTCTTTAGATTATATTCAGAGACATCAGACAAAACAACATTCACAGAAGTGGCAACACGTGTATTCTTAGCCATTTTAAAAACCACATTACCTGCCCTGTACTGCGCACAGTCCAAATGCTTTTCCATGCACGCCGGAGCATTTGGAGGAATACTCCACCGGTTTTCCTTAATCATACTGGTATCCAGCGCACCGTTTTCCAGGACCTGTGCAAATGAAAGGATTTCAGGAGCTACAGATGTGTGCAGTCTCAGAACACCGGGCAACGTTAGCCAATGCTAAGCTACGCAAATAAATCTCTCAACGTTGATTTTTAAGCTTGACTCGATCCACAAAGGATCGGCTATCCAATCTCACTCCGTACCACCGTCACTTTTTTTACAGGCAATTACATCAATGCTATTTAAGGTTTGAATAAAATTAATGAAAGGAGCAGCAACGCATGGGTCATACCATGTTCACACACTTCCGCGGAGGACTGTGTCGCTTCTTCCTCGTGGAGGGCGATGCTGACTCTGCCTCCTACTCCCCTCTGCTGGAACCAAGGGAAGGCTCACAGGGTTGCTTTGTGTCAACGTCCACGGTTATATAATATATAGACGAAAAAGATGACGATGAGTCTGCAGCATTACATCTTTTGGATGTTTTTCCAGCCAACCTGACGTGTAGGTCATGTTAGCTGAAGCTATATAACTATATACATTTGAAGATGATAATGACAATAGTCCTGTATAAAGGCGTTAATCGTGATACAAGCGATCAGAAACAGTGGATACACAACTTGGTTAAATGATAATTGCGTTATTAGATATACAATGATTGGCTGTCAACCCCAATATCGCAACGTATTAAATCGCCATACGTCTTTAATCGTATAATGTTTAATATGAAAAATGAGCCTAACTGCCTTTTCATAATCAAATTCAGTGCCTATGTCAAAAACTAATTTCAGCCAAATTAATTGATAAGTGTTTTATTGTGGAAGCTGGGAAACGGAAGTGGTGGTCGTGTTGCTGGGCTCTTCACGCTAGCCTATCACTTAATCGATATATTATAGTCTTTAAACTTTCAAATGGTGCCGACATTGTGAGCGCTGTAACGCACACAGCGAAAGGTAGGTTCACATTCGTGGGGGAAACCCATCCAGCGTTGAAGATGTCATGTTGTGAATCACTGGCAGGTATCAGGATACCTTTGTCTCATCACCAGATGCTAACCCTAGCCAGCATTAGCTGATAATGTCGGACATTTAAGGACAGGGACACATTTCTTCAGTGTTAGTGTATCAAACCCTTTGGGCACTGTTTCGCATTAAGCGAAAAGACGAGGTGGAGGATTTCTGCATTGCGACGTAGCGAGTCGTGTGATGGTTGGCACCCGTGGTCCTGATGTGAGGGGCAGGGACAGTCGAAGAGTTGACAGGTGTGAACTGTTAAAACACCTGGCACGGATGCCAACCGCTGGGTCCTTGGGCCAAACATTTACGCAGACCGCCCACTGCTGCATGTCAATTCTCCTATAGTGCTTTACTGTGATTTTCGTGACACAAACGAAAATCATCCTGGGAAACCAGAGCACATGTATTGAAATATTAGGGACGTAAAAGCAAGGTAGTGACACCAGCCCCCCACTACGTATTTAAATGCCGCAAAACTGCTTCTCAAGACCCTCTAGATTAAAAACAGGCACAGTGAAACGAACAAAGAGAAAATGTACTGGTTATGCAGCCACAGGTGGGCTCAATTACCCACCCAACATTGACAGTACTGCAGCCATGGTTAAACCCTCTTCCTTCTGAAAGGAGATGTTGTTGTCACAATGACAAGACAAGATACAGAAATAAGCAATCCTACAAAATGTACCCCCCCCCCCCCCCCCCCCCCCCCC
>OMKI01011984.1:20268-30721 GCA_900302315.1 Phycis blennoides | reverse complement strand
TGATTAACGGAGTAGGCGTGGAGAGAGTGGCCTCCTTCAAGTTCCTGGCGACCAACATCACAGAGGACCTGACCTGGTCTACCAACACTACGGCTGCCATCAAGAAGGCCCAGCAGAGACTCCACTTTCTCCGGGTGCTGCGGAGGAACCACCTAGAGGAGAAACTGTCCTTCTACCGGGCCACCATCAAGCCGGTGCTGCTGTACTGTACGACCGTCTGGTTCACTGCCTGCTCTGCTGCAGACAGGAAAGCACTACAGAGGGTCACCAGGTCAGCAGAAAAGATCATCGGCTGTCCTCTTCCCACCCTGGAGAACATTAACAGCTCCCGAGGCATCAGCAGAGCCATTAAAATAATAAAGGACTCCTCACACCCCGGACATCATCTGTTCAATCTGTTGCCATCAGGGAAGAGACTCAGGTCCCTCAGTAGCAGAACTAACAGACTGAAGAATAGTTTCTATCCCTGGGCCACGAGGTTGCTGAACCCATCACCTCATCTTCCTATTTAAATTGCATAATTGTACGCACCGTGTCACTTTTCATATTTATTTATCTACAGGTCAATCTGACTCCTACATAACTTTATATTTATTCTCACACCCTCATTTGCACTACCACTTATCCAGAATGTGAATCTGCACTGTTTTTAAGTATGTGTGGGCCATATTGCTATTTTGTGGCCTTTTTCTTTCTTCTTTCTCAATTTCTTCTTTCAAATGCACTACAACTGTGGCAGCTACTGCAATCTCGTCATGTCCTGGATGTGATGACAATAAATGGCTTGAATCCTTGAATCCTTGAATCCTTGATTTAATATAGTTAAGGCTGGCTGCTCGCTCCCCTATACTCTTTCCCTCCTATTTAAGGGCACCACATGACCTGGTGCAGCGCACTTCACAGACACACCCACACACAGGGATGAATTGATTTCCTTATTATTTGATTGTTTTGCATTTTGCATTTTCCCCGCATATGTATTATTTGAATTATTTGGGGAGATTGTGTGGTTTTGTTTATTATTTTGGGGAATTCTTTTGCATCCCTGCTGTTAGTCTGTATGTGTTGTTAGTATTTATGTGTCTGTATAGGTCAATTCATTGTGGCCTTTTTGGGAAGTTTACAGCTAGCCGTGTTTTTGTAGTGGTTTATTTTCTTTAGTTGTCACTTAGTTCTTAAAAGATTAAATAAAATATATTTTTTATATCGAAATCACGTCTGCCATTGAACCTGAACCTGTGTGACCTTAAGTCTCCTTTGGTGGAGTTCCTGGGGTTTAGGTCCCCCCAGGTGGCGTTGTCGAGCTCTTTACATTTACCCTTCAGTAGTGTGTCACCACCCGACACACCCCCTCGCATACCCCACTCGCCACACATATAGTGTGTGATATGTGAATGTTTATGCTGTTTCTTAACCCATGTTCACAATGATTTTTCTGGTGTGTGTTACTTTAAGACAGTTGTGATTTCTACAGGTAACACGTTTAACAAAACAGGTGTTTATTCTGAGATCTGAGTCTTTTAGTGCATATTTCCTGTTATTGGAGGTGTTAAACTGTTGTACAGAATGTTGTATTGCATTGATGAGTTTTGATTGGCCCAATGAGTCATGTTATCACGTGAGCATTAGAGCCTGTTGGTTAGTTGGCTGGCGATGTTCAAACTCGTAACATGTATTAGCTGTGCAATGTAGAATTAAACTTCATAAAGAAGAGCTAAATAAAGAGCTATTCCACACCATCTGTGTTCAAAATATTATTCTCAGCTATTTTCTTTCCCTGCACCTAGGCTGCAGCCAACACATTAAACTGGTAATCATCCTAACCTATTAGGATTAGATGCATCTTGCTGAGGGAGGTCTATGTCATTATAGTAAACACAATCAATATATTACAATGTAATGTAAATAGTATATGAGGTTAACTTCTGATTTACAAAATGAGTTTAGCAATTTGTTTACATCATATTTTGTATAATCTATGAAAGAATGGTATCACAGAAAATAATGTGTAATGTAGGTAAAACGTCATAAAGTCAAAAGCCATAAAGTCACAAATTGGGAAATTTACAGTACAGCAGTTTAGATGCAGAAATATAGAAACAGTTTAAATACAGAAATAAGATAGAGATAAAAGAAAAGAAAAACTGAAAAACAAGGAGGTATATTTTAGAAACATTGCACCAGAGAAATCACTGCTAATTGAATTCACCGATAACTTCATGAAAAGCTGATGGAAGCGGAATGACCACCATCAACCTCCTCCATGCAGCTGTCGTTTTCTGAGCGGTAGGAGGACAGTTGGTTAGAGACTGCATGTTCCAGGGTTTTAGAATGATAGCAGAGATACCAGTCTGTAGTTATGGATGTCAGCAGTGTCAAGGGTAGGTTTTTTGAGTCATCAGCAGTGAGTGAGGAGGGCGGGGGAGGGGAGGGAGGGTTGAGGAGAGAGGACAACATGGAAAACAGTTTTCTGGGTTTGGAGGCAGAGGAGTTGATCTTGTTCCAGTAGAATGTAGATTTGGCTTCTGACACAGTGGAGGTGAAGTCTGAGAGAAGGTGAAGGTAGTGGGAGAGATTGTCAGCACAGTTTGATTGCTTCCATTTCCTCTCAGCTGCCCGTAGCTCTGTTCTATGAGCCCGCAGAGATTCAGACAGCCAAGGAGGAGGAGGAGAAGATCTAGTTGGTCTGGATGTGAGGGGACAAAGGGAGTCCAAAGAGAAGGAGAGGGAAGATAGCAGGGTAGAGGAGGCGTTCTAAGTGGAGAGTAGTGAGAATTGTTCTGGGGGGATGAGAGAACAGCAGAGGAGAGAGTAAAGGAAGAGAGGGTTTTCAGGTTACGGCCAGTGGTGACAGTATATTTTTTGCTATATACTATTCACTGCAGGTCACTGCAGTGACCCAATCCTGTAGATTTGCTCTCTACAACATCTGCAGGATCCGGCCATTCCTCACGAGGGAAGCGACACAGCTCTTGACCCAAGCACTTGTCATCTCTCGCCTCGACTACTGCAACTCGCTCTTGGCTGGACTACCTGCAACCGCGATTAAACCTTTGCAGCAGATGCAGAATGCTGCAGCACGCCTCATGTTCAACCGACACAAATTCTCCCACGTGACCCCCCTCTTCCATGACCTCCACTGGCTCCCTGTAGTGGCTCGCATCAAATTCAAGATGATGCTACTGGCCTACAAAGCCGTTAATGGAACTGCCCCTACCTACCTCCAAGCGTTAGTGAAACACCATGCCCCTGCTCGAGCACTCCGCTCAACTTCCTCAGCTGGTCGACTTGTACCTCCATCACTATAAGGAGGAAAAGGTCGGATGGTAAAATCACAACTCTTCTCCGTTTTAGCACCGCAGTGGTGGAACGAGCTCCCTGCCAATGTCAGGACTGCAAAGTCACTCCCCATCTTCCGGAAGAGACTCAAGACCCACTTGTTCAGAGTTCACCTGAACTCTGCATAACATAAAAAAAAAAACGCTCATGCTCTTTGATTTGTTGTACGTCTTGGCTCTTAGTCAGAGATGTTGTATACTAGCAATGGTTAACCTAGCAATTGAAATGCTTGAAAATTGTTCTGGTGACTTTCTTACTGTATTAGCAGCAATGAAATGTTTCAGCTTCTTATGACAAATGTACTCTTTGTAAGTCGCTTTGGATAAAAGCGTCTGCTAAATGCCCTAAATGTAAATGTAATGTATTTCTCTGTGTCGGTGAGTGATCTGGATGCATATAGCTGGCCTCATCCTGCCTCTGTGGTAACACCGCTGCCAGTCCAAATTATGACACGTCTGAGTCAACTGTCTCTGCTTTCCTGTTGTATCATGCTAGCCCTGGTGGTCAAATAGTCCTTGATGCTGTTGAACAGCATTTTGTGGGGATCTACTCTCACACACGCTGCATATAATATCTGTCTGAGAAATTTTGAAATTATTTTGAGAATTTAATTTCTCACCTCTCAGCATGCCTACCTCCTGCAGCCTCCCCAGCACTGAGAGCAGCCACATGTCGTGCTGGGTCTGTGTCTCTGCATACACAAACATGTTATCCATTTGGCACAGAACGCTGTCAAGACCTTCCAGTATCTGGGACATTCTCTTTTGTTTGTGTTCAGTTGAAGAAGGTATGCCGAAACATAGCTAATTAAAGGTGAATCAGGCAAAAACATTTTAAGAAAATCTGCCCAAGTATGTGTTCTACTGGAGCATGTCTTTCCCTCTTGACTGAATGGTGGCCTTTGGTCACTATTTTCAGTGTGGCTAGGAATTTTCTATTCACTGTCACGGGAAGTCTGACCTGGTCCCTGTCATCTAGAAAAACACACAGAAAACACACTGAAAAAATTCATCTGACAACACTGTTACATGTACCTACTGTATATCTATCTTGAATACTACTTCATAGTTATTTACTTTCCTAGGAATCATACCCCTTAGCTTCACCAGTTGGCTGAGACCTGCACACTTTTGCATGTTCTTTCTATTGCAGGTTGCATCTTAAGCACTGCGCTTTAGTGTGTAATGGGGTTCTACCAAACTACTTGCACTGTGGGTAATTTCCTGACTGTGACTGAAAAGTGTCTTGTTACTTTTCACAACCACTTTGACGGACGTGTGACACCACTTTATAAGCATCAGCTCTGGGTTAATCTGAAGTTGCTCTGACAATCTTTTGTCACACAAGCACACAACTAAGTCTCTGCAGGTTCCGTTGTCTCTGGTTGTAATTTTCCTTCCTTGAAAAATAACATTCCTCCTGATGATGAAATGTCCATCTAGTTCATCTTCATCAGTGGACTTGGACATGCAAAGTGAGGTCATTACCATCTTCCACGTCATAACCCATAGTGTAATTCAAAGTGTTCAATTTCCTCTGACTGTAGTTCCATACCAGATGCAATCCTCTTCCACAATCCACTTCTTCGGGCTTTGCAACCTCTAACTTGAAACTGAGAGTGAGTGCAGAGCCTGCGATTCCCAGTTTTTGGAGGGTGGAGAGAAGGATCTGGTGGTTCACTGTGTCAAAGGCTGCTGAAAGGTCCAACAGAATGGCAGCAGAGGAGAGGGAGGCTCCTCTAGCAGTGTTTACTTTCTGTTGCAACAAGAAGGGCATTTTGTTTGAGTGGCCTGCCTTGAATCTAGACTGGTGAGGGTCCAGAGGTTGTTTTGGTGGAGGCATAAGACTGCACACTCAATTGTTTTAGAAATAAATAGTAGAAGAGACAGGTTGGTTTCTTTAAAAGAGGGTTCAGTCTTTAAGCTTTTTGTTTTCCTAAGTGTTAGGAAAACAACCAGTAGTCAAAGGGGTGTTAATGAGATGAGTGAGGCGAGGAAGGAGGTTGGGAGGAAAAGACGGGAGAAGCCGAGAGGGGATAGGGTCGACAGGGCAGGCTGTTGGGTGGTGGGAAGTGATCAGGGATAGTACTTCATTTGGAGAGTGGGGAAAAGGAAGCTACAGCAGGACATGAAGAGGTGGCTATTGGACACGTGTTGACGGCAGGTGTGTGGGGAAATGAGTGTATTACGCATGGTAACATAAAAAAAATTTATGTTTCACATAACCTTATTACTACAAGAAAATACAGTAGTTTTTGCGAGTGCTAATAAATTCTTGGAAACTCGCATCAGATAGGAGCATAGCATCCTATGCTAGGAAGGTAGCGCCAGGTATTTCCCATGATTGGGGGTAAAAGTGTACCAGAATAAAACGATTTGAATGAAACAATTGACAAAATTCCCTGGATGGCCTAACTCGTGGATCGGTGCATTAATTCTTCAGAAACTATTAAGTTAAGATATTTGAATGGAGTAAAACTATAGCTGCAGTGGAAAGTCACATCAAGCAGGTTTAAACCTACCGAAATACAGCCCCTATGGAATGTAGAATACACGTGGCAAAAAAAGTGAATACAATGAGATTATGAATATGAACAAACACTATCCTCCAGATTATACCCCCTTGAGATTTTGAAGGAAAATGACAAGGGTGGGAATGGGAAAGGGTATGGTTTTGGCAAACCATCTTTGGAGGACAAAGTCTGACAAAAACCTCATTCATCCTGACCTCCAGTGTACCCAACCAGAAGCATTTGATTCTAGGGCAACAGGGAAGAATAATTTCCCAGTCATTTATTAAATATTTAATTTACAGATCCTGCATGTGTAAATTGCTTTTATTTTAGGTCTGCCGAATCCTTCTGCACATATGGAAACATGTATCAACCCTGACCTTCCAGTCTCTTTTTAAATGATCAACAGCTTGTCGCGTTGACTTCCATTGTAGCCAAATAGTGAGGAATCCAACAAACTCAATACTGAATCAATTTGAAAAATATTGGTGTATACACTGTGCGTAAGACAATCTGTGGATGGTCCAAAATAGCAAACTTATCCTTTAACAATTAAAAACATTTACAAACAAACAAACAAAATGGACTGACAGAACAAAAATGCATACATACATAATTTTTTTTAGGTTTGTATATGCGTTGAATGTCTTTCACTCTCAAATAACGGACCATTTTTCTGTAAAAAATAATTACAGAAAAAATATGTAGGTAGGCTATGTACACAGAAATATACTTGTAAAGATAACTTGGAAAAACTTGACAAATTGAGCGCACAACCAGCTAATTTGTAAAGAAAGTTCAACTGGTAACTGGAAAAACCCCAAAACTAAAGTGAAAACAAAACAAAAGTTTTCAAAAGTAGTCCAGCTATTTGCTTTTGAAAAGCCTTAGCTTTTTTATAACATAGAATAAATAGGGAGTTGTGTAAGGTGTGTGTGGGATCAAAAAGACCAAAGCAGTGTGAAAGTGCAGACCAGTTACATTTGACTAGCTAGAGGATGTATGTCAATGAATACGAACACTTCGGGATGGCTTCATAATGCTTGCATGAATCAATACAAACACTGTTTCATGATTTGTTGTGTAATCACTACAACCACCAGAGAACAGCAAAAACAGTTTAGCCCTTCCGTTGGGATGCAAGGTTTTAGAAAACTGGGATTTTAAAAAACAGGAATCTGGTGGAAAGAAAAATTATGATGGCACATTTTTAATTATTGTACAAAACTGTACAATAATTGACTGAAATCTAGAATTAAGTCAGAATGCTAAGTAAATGTAAATTGAAGTCAAAACCAAAAGTGTTTAGTGCTTTGATATGAATTTGAGTTGTTTATTTGTCCAACGACCATCTATTGTGCTAGTCTTAATTTTGTACACCTAACTTAAGTAAAATGTTACAACAATTACATGTTCTAAAACACTATGAATTGTAAAGCTATGGCAACTTTGGTGAACCAATACCTAAATACAAAGCCTACAGTACAAAAAATGTAATTATGTTGTTTAAAACATAATGAAAAGAAAAAAGACCTTGTAAAATTGACACGTAACTGATAATACTTGGCAGTCACAGATTAAATAAACACCACTACCAGCATCACTTGCAGTACCAAGTACATGGTTTTCTCTACATTTATTACAGATACAACAAGATGTCTTCATAAATAGTTGCATAAAATGTTAAAGCTGCAACATTGCACATAAGAAACATAACATGAGTGCATTTACAGTAATCTCCTCCTCGATGCAATTCCCCTCCCCCCTTTGCATTCATCCGGTTCTCTGATTGGTTATCCCTGCTGCGAAGGCTCTGATACACAATCACAATCTTACATTTTTAGGTCTGCCAAAGAGTCATTTTTGTCACGATGGCCAAAGCGGGCATCAATTTTGAGTTTGGAGGGAGACTCTGAAGGCGGTTCAAAGTCTATATACAAAGTAAGGCTTAAACATCTGTTTATGTGCACAACACAACTTTTGTTCTAGGAAAAGCCCAACGATGATCCTTTTAAGTCTAGTCTTTTTCGTCTCAGAGGTCAGACAGTGCAGCGCAGTTTTACGTGCAATGTGGTCGTCATCGTTATTGTAGATAGGGTATATACAAGAAGCACTGACAGCAAAGAGACTGGCTGACAGGCCGGCATACTAGGTCATATAAGGATGCTCTGGATCTCAACAACAACCTTCAATTAGCGAACATTAATTAACAATGCTTTTTTTGTTTGAAAACAATTAATTGAAAATCTATGGACAGTATTTTCCTTTCTATACAGTTTATATAACAAAAGGGATGCTTTTTCTAAAAGTCAGATTGAGTGTGAAAGAGGAATAAAACCAAAGAGATAACACCTCTCTCTCCCTCCCCTTAGCAGTCAGAGGTTAAAGGGAGTCTTTGCTTGGCTACCACTAGCTCACGTCGCTTTCCTGTGAAAGCTCTGCTACTGTGTGCAGTAGCATCAAGGCTCAATCATGTGGCTTTATTGATCAATTCAGATGTCTTGCAAAATAAATTAATTCATTCTTCATCTTTATTTTTTTTACTTTTTTTTGTTTGCTTTACTATAAAATGAGTTCAATTTGAAAACAGCAAGCAGCAGTAGACAAGGACATCCATCCATTGGTTGGCTGAGAACTCTTCTCCAGGGCTTTGATTGGCTTAGGTGATAGGTCATCGTTTTTATTGGGCGAACAGGACTTTGAATTAGTGAACAAGAGAAAGAGGAAGAGATCGACGTGTAGGTTCCCTCTCTCAGGCAGGTGAGGTGTCTGATTCCAGGCCACATGTTGGCTTGGTGCAGCTGGAGATCATGTGGTTGAACTGCTGGAACCCCATCTCTAATCAGAAGTCTAATTTCCTATCCCACCAGGTCCACAGTCCATCTGATCTGATCACAGGTGGGAAGGGGCCAAGGACCAGTGTGGAGTCAGGCATCTTCCCAGTACGACTGTGTTCATCCATCTGTCAACCACAGGGATCAAACCCCCGGCTGGAGGCGGCTATGGATGAAGCTCCTCATGCCGCCAATGGGCCGTGCGTCTGTCTGGTGTTTCCTGCGGTCGATGAAGGAGATGAGGCGGGAGGTGTCAAGGCAGCTTTCGGCTACGGTGCATTGTAGCCAGGGCTCCTGGAGGCACAGCCTGGCCGGGGGCCTCCTGCTGGGGTCAGTCCTCAGCAGCAGGCACACAAAGTCCCGGGCACCCTGGCCAACACCATGGAAGTAGTCCCTGGGGAAGCTGAAGTCCAGCCGGCAGATGTTCAGGCACGTCTCCTCAGCGCTCTCATCCAGGAAGGGAGAGGCGCCACTCAGCAGCACATAGGTCACCACCCCCAGACTCCATAAGTCTGAGGATGGAGACACTGGCTCTCCCAGGACCAGCTCGGGGGAGGCAAACTCGGGGCTGCCTAGCAGAGAGTGTACGTAGTGGGTGCTGTTGAGCTGGACCGCGTCACCGAAGTCGGTGAGCTTGATGGAGGGCTGGCCGCCGGAAGTCTGGGCCACAAGCAGGTTTTCAGGCTGGGGTAGGTAGGAGAGGGAGACATTTTAGAGATGAAACGTTGTCCATATCAGAGAACAAGCAACAAGGCATTCCCCACATTAATCAATACATATTTCAGAGAACTGTACATAATGTGCATACTTTTAGAACACCAGATACAGATTAACAATAGCAATATAGCAACAATAACATATATCACTATTGTTATTGCCAGTTTTATTATTAAGTATTCACAGTGTATCTGTGGATACCTATTGTTATTTTAGGGTTTAGGAATTGATCCAGATTGGTAGTCCTTATAGCTCAGGCCCTGATTGCACACAAGTTTTCAAATTTGTCAACACAAATTTGAAAACAATTTTATTCCTGTTTGGTTCTACTTCTGTACAGTGAAAGTTTATTGAAAACATTTTCTTCAAAATGCTTGTTCATGGTGGGAATCGCTGGGTCTAGACCTAAATAACAACATAAAGAGTTTTTGTCTAGGCCCGCTCTGTATGGAAAGTGTCTTGAGATAACTTGTTATGAATTTGCGCTATATAAATTACATGTACTTCAATTGAATTAAATAACCACTGGATCAAATGACTCACAATTTGGTATACATGATCTATGGATGTGTCTAATCTTAAATTTAAAAGGGATTTTTGATTACATGAAAAACAATGTAACGGCAAAATCAAACTATGCTTATTAGTGAACATTACATTACATACATACATTACATCAACTACAAGTCAGCTTCAGAAGGAGGCAGGAACTGGAAACTTGCCACATCATAACCCTCGTGGCAAATTTCCATGACATAACGAATGTAGAGGGTGAGGACATCACCCTCTACATTCGTGTAAAGTTCTGTGTCAGTATCTCATTCCATGACGTCAGTGTCAATTACAGAATTGCTCATAAGCGCAATGCACCACCCCGGCAGGGTGCCCAAAATCACAAGGGCACCTACTATTAAACCATTATCTGTGTGTGTGTGTGTGTGTGCAAGTGTGTTTTTGGGAGTTGCTGCTCTCAGCATGAAGGTCAGCATTTTTGCATCAGCGTTTTCTGCAAAAACTGCTTTCACATCTTCGCCCAAGCCAATTGCGCAAT
>OMKI01011984.1:0-19952 GCA_900302315.1 Phycis blennoides | reverse complement strand
ATGTCCACGTTCCCCCCGTATGAAATGCCCCAGGGGTTCTCTGCATATGGGCAGAGGAACTCAATAAGATAATTCCCAACTTGTGTGTGTGTAGATGTAGAGAGAGAGAGAGAGAGTGAGTGAGTGAGTGAGTGAGTGAGTGTGTGTGTGTGTGCAAGTGTGTTTTTGGGAGTTGCTGCTCTCAGCATGAAGGTCAGCATTTTTGCATCAGCGTTTTCTGCAAAAACTGCTTTCACATCTTCGCCCAAGCCAATTGCGCAATTCAAAACAGTCCAACTCAAATAGAGCCCAATCTGCCAAAGAATAAACTGTATCAAAACAGTTCTGAAACTCCAAACTGTATGGCCTCCAGGGACTCAAATATAATGTGTGCGAACACTGCTTTGACAGAAAATAGGCAAATCTTCTAAACAATAAATCCTATTCACACCAAAATCGGGTCCCATTTCTAGAAAGCCCACTTCTCAAACATGTACTGGTTTTCCCCTGTTCTTTCTCACCACCCAATGGCTCAGTAGTTTGAGCATATGGTGTCTATTCCAGAGGTTTGCGGTTTGATTCCACTCTATACCTCAGCCTATACTATATTAGAGTGGAGACTGAGAGCCAGGCCTTCTCGTCCAACATCAGTGTGTAACCTCACAAATGCGCTTCTGGAAGAATGGTCAAAAATTCCCATAAACACTCTCCTAAACCTTGTGGAAAGCCTTCCCAGAAGAATTTAAGCTGTTGATAGCTGCAAAGGGTGGGCCGACGTCATATCAAACTCTATGGATTAAGAATGGGATGTCACTTTCATATGCGAGTCAAGGCAGGTGAGCCAATACTTTTGGCAATATAGTATATATTGCCAAAAGTCTCTGCTCCAATACATCCCAAAAGTGTTCTATCGGGTTGAGGTCAGGACTCTGTGCAGGCCAGTCAAGTTCATCCACAGCAAACTCTCTCATCCATGTCTTTATGGACCTTGCTATGTGCAGTGGTCCATCAGATCGACAGATGGTGAAGCACGATTCGTCACTCCAGAGAACGCGTCTCCACTGCTCTAGAGTCCAGTGGCGGCATGCTTTACACCACTGCATCCGACGCTTTGCATTGCACTTGGTGATGTATGGCTTGGATGCAGCTGTTCCGCCATGGAACCCCATTCCATGAAGCTCTCTACGCACTGTTCTTGAGCTAATCTGAAGGCCACATGAAGTTTGGAGGTCTGTAGTGATTGACTCTGCAGAAAGTTGGCGACCTCTGAGCACTATGCACCTCAGCATCCGCTGACCCCGCTCTGTCATTTTGCGTGGCCTACCACTTCGTGGCTGAGTTGCTGTTGTTCCCAAATGCTTCCACTTTGTTATAATACCACTGACAGTTGACTGATATTTAGGAGCGAAAAAATTTCAAGACTGAACTTGTTGCACAGGTGGCATCCTATCACAGTACCACGCTGGAATTCACTGACCCATTCTTTCACAAATGTTTGTAGAAACAGTCTGCATGCCTTGGTGCTTGATTTTATACACCTGTGGCCATGGAAGTTATTGGAACATCTGATTTAAATTATTTGGATGGGTGAGTGAATACCTTTGGCAATAGTGTATATATATATTCCGCCACATTCACTAGTATGAAACCTACTTTTTCAGATGCTGCATTCCCTTTTAAATGTAAAATTATCAACTTCACCCTACATTGACATGATTTTTGCCATTAAAACCAAACTGTGTGAGTGAAAAAAACAAGTGTGGAGAAAATGCATGTCTAAACATGTACTTATCTCCCACTGTTGATACGTCAATAGCTCTGCGAGTAGAGCCCACGCCTAGTCCACAGGTCGAATGACACCAGGTACCTATTATGGTCTAAGGATACAGTTTTACCTATGGTCTACTACTAAGCAAAGGTCTACTACTTCCAGCAATGGAGACACTGCCCTTGAACACATTTGGAACTGAGCTAACTTTGGGGCAGTTGACTGTAATAAGCTGGTTGAAGCTAATTCCAGCAGTCTGGTTTGAGAATTAGTTTGAAACAAAACCGCCGTCAATGATTAGGGCGATTTGCTTCCTAACAGCCCCACCATCTCAGACTGTGAGGAAGTTGGCGGAAGGGTTGAGTTTCGACTATATAATAGAGAAATTCACCACATACAATATGCAATCTGCAATATAACACCAGGAAAAAGCAATATACACATACTTTTACGTCAAGATGTACTATCCGGCTGTTGTGTAGGTAGTGTAAAGCTTCTAGGATGTCCCGAAGGTAGCAGGCTACTTTATCCTCTGTCAGATTCCCCCAGCTCACGATGTAGTCAAGCAGACGGCCTTGATCGGCCCTGAAAAAAGGTATGATGAGATCATAACATGGGAGCCAATGCGTTGGGCACATTTATTTAATCTTAGGCTAAAAATGACCAAAGAATATCCTTTTTAATCTATATTACACTAAACAAGTGGTCCCCACACGAGGGTTGTAATATGTAAGGCTTAGTAATATGTAACCACTACTCACATCTCCATGACCAGGGCGTAGCTGCTGGGGGTCTCGTAGGTGTCTATGAGGCCCACAAGGTGGGGATGCTGCAGCCTCTGGAGCAGGGTGAGCTCCTGGGTGACCTGGTCTCTCCTCATCAGCTTCTTGTTCACCAGCTTCACCGCTACTGATCGCTTCGTGCCCCGGTGGTCGCAGTGCTTCACCACAGAGAAGCGACCCCTGGGGACCGGAGGGGGGAAGTAAGTTAGTAAATTAACGCAAAGTTAAGAGGAAGAAAATATTAATCCTAGGAGTGGGAGATGCACTTAGCGGTACATGTTATTGTATTAAATTTTTATTCAATACAATTATTTTCAAAATGTTACAAACCTAAATATTCTGTATATTTGAGTATTTATAGTTTATTGTATGGTGGGGGTGTGGTACAATGCAATTACCTGCCCAGTTCTGCCACCTCACTGTAGAAAGACTCAAAGTTATCCTTCCAGCTGACCCTGACACCATCACTGGACACAGCTGCAAAACAAATCAACACACTCATTAGTGAGTTTTCATCTGGGTGTGGGCTTGGGTGGGAGGGGGAGTGATGGATGTGTTTGTCTGCTGGGGAGGGGGTGTAGGGGTGGGTTTGTGGGGGGATGTGGGTGTGTGCTCGTACCAAGCACTCTCAGGTTGGCAGAGGAAGTCACAGTGCCCAGGTCATTGGTGGCCACACAGGTGTAGGAGCCATCATCCTCTGAGGCGGCGCCAATGATCCTCAGGGTCGCCTCACCTGTGTCGCTACCACAACAAAATCTAGAGTCATTTAACCTTCACTAAATACGCTGTAAACACATTGGAAACACTTCCTCTAAACCAGGCTTTGATTGCACCACTGGGTACATCATTAAAATTATGAATACGCCATCAGGGCAACCTCCAAGTATCGCAACTTCATTACCCCTAAATACAGTAACAACCTGTTTTTTGCATTGAATTGATTACATTGAATTAGAGATAAAAAATTAGGGAGAGGTGGGTCTTGATGATTCGTCGAGGATTAGATGCGTGGAATGTGCATATATCAACTGTTATCTATTAAGTAGGAATGTAATTTGTGACCTTGAATTATCACTGGATCTGAAATATGTAGCTGCAAATATTTACATTTTGGTAGCCAAGCATCGTTAAAGGTATGATATGCAAAAACAAATTGACTGAAAAGTGCTCTCAAAAACATTGATGCAAGAACCACACACATTACAAAAACAAACTGGTTCTTTGTATAATGATGAAGTTTACATTTACATTTACATTCAGGGCATTTAGCAGACGCTTTTGTCCAAAGCGACTTACAATACAACATTTTTCAGAAGAAGGTGAAACACTTCAAGGTGTAACCGTTCTTATACTCTTTCACTATTTGGGTATAAGAACTGTTTATTAGGTTGTATCCATCCAGCAATAATTATTACCAATAAAGTTTGAACAAAAAACTGCATTATAGAGGCTACGTCGCTAGAATAACTGATTAGGATTGGAAATCGCCTAATGGACATTGGTCAGAATGCAGACACAGGTTCTACAGAGATTTGCCCTCGTTTAACATCTTTAATGTTTTTTTAGCAAGCCTCACTTTTTAAATGGGGACGGGGTTTGGAGAGAGTAGGAAGGGGGATGGGGGTCAATGTTTCCTTGCAAGGCAGCTGAATTTGCAAGATCATGACCACGCAAGAATCCCTATTGCCAGTTATTTGCTTGTGGCCGAACAACAGTGATTCAGACCATCAGCGTCCTATGAGGAACTATGTTATCTATGTTATCTATGGCAGTGATTCTCAACTGATCGGCATATGCTCTGTGACCCAATCAAAATGCCCTTGTGTGTTTATTCAGTATCCTCAACCTGGCAACTAACGTGAGTGACTCGAGTCTGGGGAGTAGGGGGCGAAACAACTCTCTCCAATGTTGAGAATTTGGATTGCAGCACCAATTTTAAACACTTGGTACCATGGTTACATTTTGTTTACCTTTAACCATAATATTGTGCCTTTTAAACAAATCACACAATATTGATTTCTTTGACGTTCACCAATAACTGGTTACCAGTGATGTATGTTACCTGTACGCTATGCTACTTGTGTGCTATTCATACCTGTATGCTACGCTACCTGTGTGTTAAACATACTGCTATGCTGTGTTTAATGTTATCTTTGTGTTATACATACCTGTATGCAATGCTACAGTGTCCGTTGTTGGTGAGGAAGCCTTGATTGGGTCCCTTCCAGGTGACTGAGGCCCGGGGTCTTCCACACACTTTACACCTGAGGGTGACGCTCTCTCCGCTGTCGCATGTCACGTCAGCCAGGGGCACGAGGAACTCCGGGGGCACTGGAAAGACGGCAGAGTCAAAGGTCACACACTGCTAATGGCCATAACTAATAGGTAACTAAATAACAATCATTTGTTCGTACAGTAGGTAAAAGCTATTACTTGAGTATAATTGAGAGTTAGATATTAGTGTGTGAAAGGCGCTTTTAGAACAGATTGGATTATGCAAAATCTCAGTGAGGACACCCCTTTTATGTGTACTTTACTGTATAAAAATGAAAAATAAAGTATTTCTTTTTTTTAATGAAATACAAAAAATCCAAACTCACCATCATAGATGTAGTTAGGATTGAGTAGCTGTGAAGAAAAATAGAATGAATTAGTTAAAGTAAGAATAGAAGTGCCCAATCAGATACCAAGTGATATGTTGAACAACCAATTACACTGACCTTTACAGAAACCTTATTGGCCAGGCCATCTTTCGACTTCCTGTAACCATTTTCCAGCTTGATCTCCTTCTTCCCCTCCCTGTCCTTCTTCTCAGACTTCTTACGGATGCGCAGGGACGTGTGCCATGAAGAAGACTTCCTGCTTGAATAAAGATAGTTCAAGTCAGGATAGCTATAAAATTTAAAATTGACCATCAAAAATGACCACATCCCAAAAACTTTTACATTTCCCTGCTTTGTCTGACAAGCGACCAAGAACAAGTTACAGATTAATTTGATAATCTGTAACTTAAAACTGGCCAATTACATACATGCAACTCCAAGAAGGAGTTGCATGATAGCTGCTGTTGGTGAGTACATAAGGAATTAGAACTTGTGTTGTAGCTATTCAGTTGGTAGAGCTAACTCAAGTTTCAAGTTTCAAGTCCTTTATTGTCAAAAAGTGCAGCATCACTTATAGTCATACTGTACAATGAAATGTACTGGACGAGGCCTGTTCCAACATGGAAGGAAAATCAAAGAAAAACAGTTAAATAAAATAAAATAAAATAAAATACAATAAGTACAGTATAACAGTAAAATCAAGGCATTGCGGATCTAGTAAGAGCAGCAATGGAGAATGAAAGACGAAGAATGAAAATAAGTGTATGAAAGCATGTAAGTATTTACATCATACATAAACTGGAGAGTTGTACATGAGCTTTGATGGAAGCAGTGGTAAGATATGATACGATATAGATGTGTATGAGTAAAGTGCATGTGCATATAAGGTAGCAGGGTGAAAAGTGAGTGTGCTTGGTGGCTGGGGTCCTTGGTGATGTTATGTGCCTTCCTCAGGCAACAGGTGAGGTAGATGTTGTCTAGGGAGGGCAGCACCCTGCCAGTGATGGTCTGGGAGGTTTTCACCACCCTTTGTAGGGCCTTGCGGTCCTGGGCGGAGCAGCTGCCGTACCAAGAGGTGATGCAGCCAGAGAGAATGCTCTTGATGGTGCATCTGTAGAAGTTTGTGAGGATGTCAGGGGACATGCCAACCTTTTCAGCCTCCTCAGGAAGAAGAGGCATTGGCGGGCCGTCCTTGCTGTGGTGTCCGTGTGATGAGTCCAGGTGAGGTCGTCAGATATATGAACACCAAGGAACTTAAAGTGGAGGACTCTCTCCACTTCAGCTCCATTGATGTTAATGGGTGAGTGTCTATGTGACCCCCACTGCACCTTCCTGCGGTCCACTATAAGCTCCTTGGTCTTCCCTACGTTGAGAGAGAGGTTGTAGTCCTGGCACCATACTGCCAGGGCATTAACCTCTTCTCTGTAGGCAGTCTCATCGCCGTCTGTGATGAGTCCCAGGATGGTGGTGTCATCAGCAAACTTGATGATGGCATTAGCTGAAAGTGGTGACGCAGTCGTGCGTGTACAGAGAGTATAGGAGGGGACGCAGTACTGAGGGGCACCAGTGCTCAGAGTGAGTGCGGAGGAAGTGAAGTTGCCCACTCTCACCCCTGAGGTCTGCCCACCAGGAAGTCCAGGACCCAGTTGCAGAGGGAGGGGCTCAGTCCTAGGGTCTTGAGCTTGATGATGAGCTTCCCAGGAACTATCGTGTTGAATGTTGAGCTGTAGTCAACAAACAGCATTCGTACATATGTATTCCTCTTGTCCAGGTGGGAGAGGGCGGCGTGAAGTGCCATGGATATGGCGTCATCAGTGGAGTGGTTTGGGCGGTATGCAAACTGAAGAGGGTCAAAGGTGGAAGGAAGGGTGGAGCAGATATGTGTTTTGACTAGCCGCTCGAAGCACTTCATGATAGTGGAGGTCAGTGCGACAGGGCGGTAGTCGTTCAGGCTGGTTACCTGGGCTTTCTTGGGGACAGGTACAATGGTGAAGGAATTGAAGCAGGTGGGGATCTCAGACAGGTTCAGGGAGAGGTTGAAGATGTCAGCAAACACCTCAGCTAGCTGGTCGGCACAAGGTCGGAGTACAAGGCCTGGGATGCCGCCTGCTCTGAATCTGCTCACATCTGCTATGGATAACATTAGTGGGCAGTCATCCTTCTCTTCAAGTAACCTTGCATCCGGGAAGGTGTTGCTTTCCTCAAAACGAGGATAAACGTTGTTGAGCCCGTCTGGCAGCAAGGCAGAGGGCTGAACAGCACCATTGCCTATCCCTTTGTAGCCTGTCCGGGACCTCAGGCCACTCCACATCTGTCTGAGGTCAGAACCTTTGTAGTAGGACTCCAGTTTGTCCTTGTAGTTCGGCTTGGCTGTTCTGATGGCCTTATGGAGGACATACCTGGACTGCCTGTAAAAGTCCAGGTCCCCGGAGGAGAAGGCGGTGGATCGGGCCCCGAGTTTGGCCCTGACATCGCCGTTAAACCAGGGCTTCTGGTTGAGGAATGTGCAGTAGCATCTAGTGGGGACTACCTCATGAGTGCAGTGGCTAATACAACTAGAAACCGAGTCAGTATATTCATCGGCATCAGCTGCAACACGAAACATCTGCCAGTCCGTAGACTCAATGCCAGGACCCGGATCGAGCGATGTCTCAGTGAACGCCAGGACGCAGCAGTTCCTAACATTGCGCTGGTTGCTGATCCGTGTAGTTCGTCTAGCTTGTTGTCTAAAGACTGGACGTTAGCTAGTAGAATACTGTTGAGAGGTGGTTTGAAGTACCGTTTCCAAGCTTCCATAATATCCCGGCTCGTGTGCCTTGTTTGTTCTTCCGGCGGCACGTCTGTAAACAGCGGTGTGTTTGTAAACAAAGTGGCGGTGGAACAAAGAGGGCATCGCATGGACTTTCGGACATAGAAAAACGTCCACAGTCCAAGTCAAAATATTCCAATCGGATGCGTAGCAGTGTGTCACAGTCATACTGGATGCGAGATGGTGCAGTATGCATAAAAAATAAATAAATAACACATTTACAACAAAAAACCTTCGAAGTAGGAGTGGAGCCCTCGTCAGTGCGGCCATACTTGAGTATGGCCGTAAGTAGTCACTCTCTGCTGTTGATGCTGTTGCTGCTGTTGCTATTGCTGCTGTTGTTGCTGTTGAACAATAGGACTACAAGTGGCCACTCAAGCTGTTAATCAGTCAGTTTCGGCCTCTCAGGTGTCGACAATAGCCTTGATTGCTGGGTGGAGCTAAGACTGCATATACGGTAATCTGAGAAAGGTAAGTCAAAGCTAGTCAATTACATTTTGTCTGTTAAAGAAGGAGTAGCATGATAGTTACTGTTGGTGAGTACATAAGGAATTAGAACTTGTGTTGTAGCTATTCAGTTGGTAGAGCTAACTCATAGTTTGTAGACACTCAGTCTGCTGTTGTTGTTGCTGCTTATAGAACTTATTGTAAGTCGCTTTGGATAAAAGCGCTAAATGCCCTAAATGTAAATATGCATCTCTAATTTTTGAAAAAATTCCGACAATAAATTAATAATAATAATAATAATAATAATAATAATAATAATAATAAAATATATATACAGTGGAAACTGCTTATAGAGATCACGGATATAGTAATCAACCGCTTATATGGATCAAAAGGCTTGGGACAGAATCGTTTCTATACAAATGCTGTTTAAATAATTCGTTTATAGTGATCAAGAAATCCGCTTATAGTGTTCATTTTTGGGCATTTTATGAATGAAAACATGTGCAAAAACTATTAAATTTTTTACTCCCGTGATTACTTGCTGGACGGCTTCTGCCTCTAGCTAACGTAATGAGTTGACACCGCGCAGCAAGCATGCAAAATTTGCGAATCATGGCAACTTTGACCTTTTACATCGTTTTGAAAAAGAAGTGAACTTGGTGTTAGACAAAACTCTGATCCAGGGATCCATGGATAAATTTGCAAACTGACTTCGTGATGCGGTGCAGCAGAGCCGCAACACAAAAACGGAGGTAGGCTACAGTAGGACTGTAGCTTAAATGTTCTTGATGCAGTTGTTATTTTCTATGTTGTTGTTCTATGAAACAGTTTGTTTCAAACTTTATTTTCAGACTTGCGCTGGCGGCACAGCACATACAGCCGACGTACAGAATGTTACATACTGTAGTATTTGAGTTATGTCTGCGCACTGCGCGGTACAGTAATTAAACTTGCATGGTGCTTCTCAGAAGGAGCATTTGAAACGACTGTTTGAAATCATAATAAAACTCAGTAAATGCTGAAGCTGTCCGTTTTGTTACATTTTTCTCATTGAAAAACGATACAAATGGCATTTAGATGATGTTCTGCATAAACAATTAAGTAAAATAATAAAAATTCGGTTATAGTAATCAACCGCTTATAGTGATCATATTGACTCCGGACCAACGTGATCACTATAAGCGGTTTCCACTGTATATTAAAATCATTAATTTCATTTTAATCATCCAGCACTAATTGATAACTAATTAGAAGAGGACAAATTTCTTACTTGACAGTGCCATCAGGCCCGTCAGTGATAAGGGCCGACGTGTGTCCCAGCACATAGCCAGGGATCCAGCCCTCAGCAGCAGGGCCTTGCTCGGTGGCCGCACGGAACACCAGGAACATGTTCTGCTGGTTGCTGGCCAGGATCTGCACCACCTCACCCTGGAGCACGCTGATCTCATCCTCCTTCACCGCCATGTAGTCCTGGGTGACCAGCATGGTGGATACACTACTGCTGCTGCTGCTTTCACTCTGACAGCACCAGGGAGAAACACAGCTTTATTGGCTTGTTCAATCAAACACAATTCATTGGATTGAACTGTGTTTAAAAGTAGTACAGATGAGAGACGTCATTTAGTCTTGAGTGTATTTTGTACGATAAAACCCAATTACCCTATCAAAGTCACAATTGAATCTATTAGTTTTACTATAGCGGCCTGTCTACAGTTGGATCTGAAGAAGATTTTAAAAATTTTAAGACAGTTTATGTATGATATGAATTTGAATTGCTCTTGAATTTCCCAGAGTGTCAAACTGTTGAATGTATTGCCTTTACAGGCCAAATTTATATTAAGAAAACAATAGCAATTTTTCTTGCACAACATAGAATACAAAACAGGTGTCTAGAGAGCAAAAAAAGGGTAAAAACAGCAAGAAAGGGAACAAAAAGCTTGAGAAGACGTCCATGTATTCGTAACTCTCCTCACAGATCCACTCTTTAGACATAGGGTGTTTGAGAGCTCTTCTCCACTGTGACCAAATCAGCCCATTGGATGGAGAGAAGCAGACCCAGGAGGTGATTCCCCATTCATAGCCTTTGTTCTGAGGTCCCAGGCAAGGACGAACAAAGAAGAGGAGGAGAGAGGGGAGGAAAGACCTCTGGCAAAGAAGGTTTGTCAGGAGAAGAGCACCAAACGTTGGGAGGTTAATCACAGCGGAGTTGGAAATGTTTTTTAGTAACACACCAATAGTTAAAGCAGTAAATGAAGGAACCGACCATGAGAAAGCCAGGTGTTAGTATGATTTTGTCAAAGTTGGAAGAAAACCAGGACAGGCAGGTTGCCTTTCTGGGAAGAGCTGGAGGAACATTAGTTGCCTCTAGAGAAATGTTGATACCATGACCACAGACTCGCCAGAGAGTGTTTAAAATGTGGAGAGCAGACCATGTTGAAGAGCAGTAGAGTTGTAGAGAAGAGGTTGGATTAGTAAGAACAGGCCTCAGCAGGACGGGAGACAGCAGGAACCCAGACCACCCATCCTACAACAACCCCCGCCCTGGATTAGTCAGACTTGACACTAGGCCATGCTAAAGCCTGTGGAGCGGATAGGGCTCTTACCCCATTACTCTGAGTGGACTGGATGGACTGCTCGCTGGTGGACGAGCATGTGCTCATACGGTCCGCCTCCTTGCTGTGCGTGGAGTGTCTGTGGCTCTGAGACTGGCTCCCAGAGCCGCTCTGGGTCTGGTTCTGGTTCTGCCGGGCCGGCAACTCCCCTACCTCCCCAGGGAAGGTGAACGAGCCAGGCCGGCTGGCCGGGGAGCCTGGCATGGAGCTCCAGAACCCAGACCCAGACTTCTGTCCGGGGCTGGGAGGGGGCAGGGGAAGGGCATCTTTGCCAAAGGCAGGGGTAGCCATGGGGGAGGCCATTGGGGAGATGGTTCCCGGTCGAGGTTTGGATGTGGGGGTGGAGGGTATGGGTCCCATGGTGGCACATGGATTAGGGGCCACAGCATTGGAAGGTTTGGGGGTATGGGCTTGGTCGTCTGGGGGCTGGAAGGGGCACTTGCCCTGTGGACTACCCACCGGGGGGAGGGCAGGAGAAGGGGTAGGGCAGGGGGATGAACCTGGATCACACAAGTGAGCAAAACTCACAACCTCAGTATACATCAGTCAAGTCACTCCCATGGAGAGTCAAATCACTTTCAACACACACACACACACACACACACACAAACACACAGCGAGCCTCCCTACCTGAAACCTTGGTGGGGCCGTCGGACTCCACCCCGGGGTGATGACGTAGGGGCTGGGGGAGGCGTGAAGGCTGGGGTATCCTGGAGGGCCGGCGTGAGGGAGATCCGGAGCCATCTTGGGGTGTGCCGCTACCTCCACCTCCAGGGGCCCCACCACCTCCTCCTCCTCCACTGCTCATACCTGGAGCCCCGAGGCTGGGGAGACACGGCCCGCCGCTCGCCCCTACATTGTTCCTCTGGTACTCCATTGGGGAGGTAAGGGCTGGGACAGGAGGGAAGAAGCCGTGAGTGTGTACTCATCGATTGCGTTCTGTTGGTAACACTGTTGAGCAGGACTGAGGGAAAGATTTCCCTTATATTACTGTCCGCCATGTGGACTTGCATAGAAGAAACAAAAAGGTTCTGTATGTGTGTGTCTGTATGAAATGTTTTTATAAGAGTATTTGCGTGTGTATGAGTACATGCGTGGAAAAGACGTGTGTCTATGTAAAAGTGTGATTCTGTTCATATGAGAGTATGTACACTATATTGCCAAAAGTATTGGGTCACCTGCCTTGACTCGTTTGCCTAGCTGCAAACTCGGTTTGCCTAGCTGCAAACTCGGTTTGCAGCTATAACAGCTTCAACTTTTCTGGGAAGGCTTTCCACAAGGTTTAGGAGTATGTTTATGTTTATCTTTGACCATTCTTCCAGAGGCGCATCCGTGAGGTCACAGAGTGATGTTGGACGAGAAGGCCTGGCTCTCAGTCTCCGCTGTAATTCATCCCAAAAGTGTTCTATTGGGTTGAGGTCAGGACTGTGCAAGCCAGTCAAGTTCATCCACACCAAACTCTCTCATCCATGTCTTTATGGACCTTGCTTTGTGTACTGGTGCACAGTGATGTTGGAACAGGAAGGGACCACCCCAAACTGTTCCCACAAAGTTGGGAGCATGGAATTGTCCAAAATCTCTTGGTATCCTGAAGCATCCAGAGGTCCTTTCACTGGAACTAAGGGGCCAAGCCCAGCTCCCGAAAAACAACCCCACACCATAATTCCCCTCCACCTTTACACTTGGCACAATGCAGTCAGACAAGTACCGTTCTCCTGGCAACTGCCAAACCCAGACTCGTTCATCAGGTCGCCAGATGGTGAAGCGCGATTCGTCTCTCCAGAGAACACATCTTCACTGCACTAGAGTCCAGTGGCGGCGTGCTTTACACCACTGCATCAGACGCTTTGCATTGCACTTGGTGATATATGACTTGGATGTAGCTGCTCGGCCATGGAAACCCATTCCATGAAGATCTCTACGCACCGTTCTTGAGCTAATCTTAAGGCCACATGAAGTTTAAGGTCTGTAGCGATTGACTCTGCAGAAAGTTGGCGACCTCTGCGCACTATGCGCCTCAGCATCCGCTGACCCCGCTCCGTCATTTTACATTTACTAATAAATTACATTTTATAGGTGCTGTCGTTCCCAACCGCTTCCACTTTGAAGAAGAACGGACCTTTCGGTCTTTATTGGTCATTCTCAGTATTTTGCATTCGCTCTGCATTTGACCCATCCTATGGTACATAGGAGCAGTGGGCTGCTATGTTCAGCGCCCGGGGAGCAAGTAGGGGTTCAGTGTCTTGCTCAAGGACACTTCGACATGCAGACAGTTTTGGAAGTGAGGAGCGCGGGGATCGAACTGCCGACCCTACAGTTAGTGGACGACCCGCTCTGTCCACCAGCTCTACCCACTGAGCTACTGCCGCCCCCTTTGTTATAATACCACTGACAGTTGACTGTGGAATATTTAGGAGCGAGGAAATTTCACGACTGAACTTGTTGCACAGGTGGCATCCTATCACAGTACCACGCTGGAATTCACTGAGCTCCTGCGAGCAACCCATTCTTTCACAAATGTTATAATGTTTGTAGAAACAGCCTTGGTGCTTGATTTTATACACCTGTGGCCATGGAAGTTATTGGAACACCTGTGGCCATGGAAGTTATTGGAACACCTGATTTCAATTATTTGGATAGGTGAGGGAATACTTTTGGCAATAGTGTATTTGTGTGTATGAGTATTTGTATGAGTGTGTGTCATTATGCGTGTGTGTGTGTCTGTACTAAAGTGTATCCCTGTTTATTTTCATGTTTCATACGTGTGTCTGTGTGTGTCTCACTGTTGAGGAATTTCTGCTGACTCTCCAGCATCTGGCTGATCTGCAGGACCCACACCTGGCAGACCCCGGGGTGGGAGGAGTGGAGCTCCAAGGCCTCAGTGCTACCGTTGGCCCCTCGTGATGTCAGGGTGAACCTGCAGGGGTCCCCCTCCTCGTTCTCCTCCAAACCAAGACAACTCACCTACACAGCACAACACATAACAATGGTTAAATTGAACTTTTATATAGTAATATTTAACAAAAAAAGAAACAGAAAAAAAGTGAACCCCCTGTTTCAAATAATAATAAAAAAATGTTTTGGGGCTAATAGTTCTAGGCAAGAAGGGGGACGTGTTATCCCAATGTTACATCGTATGCCAACTCTGATACGTTTTTTGAAGCTAGTACTGTTGTAGAATATGATCATTAGAAAGAGCAATGTTGTAAATTAAACGGCGCTATGCTATAAGTGTCTGAGAAGCTTAACCCCAAACCATCAAAATCATCCGTTGCCCAGATGGAGTTCCGCACGCACGCACGCACGCACGCACACACACACTTAGGGTCTAGCAGTGTAGCCGAGGAGAGAAAGGACAATCCTGACGGGCCCCTTGTAGGCATGGGGCATGGTGTTATCGATGTGCAGTCTGCCCAAATTACTGACCACACACCTTTGCAATACATCACAATACTAGTCTGAACACACAGGATGTGGTTTCACAATGTGAGCAAGATACGATCTGGGACTGTCCAGACCTGACAGTTAAAGCATCCTGGCGTGATCCTATGATAAAAGCTGCATTGAGACAATGTTTCAAAGTGTAACCAACTCTTTCTCTTGACTCACTCACTCGAAGCCTGCATACATGTCATGTGGTATGCTCCAAAGGGTATGTTCGTTTAGCGGACCAGTGCACTCACACTTGCATGTGACAGGGCAACTGGCCAATGAAACTAATCATGATGTAGCTGTTTCAAGCAGGCTCTAAATTGAACACAACCAAGCTACCACAGCCTATGGCTGAATCTCTCACAGCATATCTCTCTCAACAATGTGATATTGTAATATCGGTATTCAATCAATATATTGTGCACTCCGAATTAACATTTAACATTAACATTTTACTGTTTGCAACTAGCAATTACTTGACTGGAAGGGTTATGAATTGGTACTGGGAGGAGAACTGGCATTTAAAGTAAAGAATCTCATTAGCATAGCAATGTAGCAGGAAACCGCCGATCTCTGATCGTGGTAGAACAGTATGAGCCTACGCTACGCTATGCCTCTGCTATGCTACCTTGATGCTGCTCTTGTAGAGGAAGCCGGGCAGTGAGAAGCCCCTTTTCTTGTCCAGGGGCTCACTGAAGAGGACCAGCTGCTCGAAGAGGAAGACTCTCCTCTCTTCCATGTGTCCCAGTGCGCTCCCCTCGGCCTCCAGCACCATGAAGGTGTCCTGGAGCAGCAGCCGACCCTGCGCCACCATTTTTCCCTTGGAGCGAGAATGGGTGGATGTAATGTAAAGGACATGGGAAGGGAACATAATAGGAAGGAAAAAGAGAAAGGAAGGGAAAGAAATTGCAGTTAGCAGGTGTATTTCATTACTCGTAATGGATTGAAGACGGCACTGTCCAAAAGAAAGTGGACGTCATCCAGAAAGTTCCTTACATCGAACCCTTGTAGGCGGCCAACGTTCATCACGTCGTTGCAGCGTTTCGGCACAATGCACATGACTTCCACTGCTTTCTGTTCAGGTCGGCAAACAAAACGAGCTTGTTAAGTCCTAGATTTGACCTTTCTGGCGCCGTATGGTTTGAGAATAGATATAGTAGTTAGCGTGATGTAATAGTTATCTGATTAAAATACCTCCAACTCCCCAAACTCCATGCCAGCCTTTTTGGAAGATTTGAGGAAATCCTGTGAATAGAGAAATAATTTTACTAATTATATAACTCCACTCTGTAGGCTACAATTGTATGCAATTACAAACTACATATTTTTTAATATGTTTCTGTTAAGTGAACAACATTTCTAGACCAGCAGACAACTGCACAATAATAGTAAAATAGTAAAAATAAGCAAAGTCTGTGTTCTGGCGGCCCCTGCTGAGGGCCTGCCCACACTTCAATGTGTAAGTATGTTACACACTGAATATGTGAACATTGTATTTTTTTCCTTCAGGTAATTATTAGGAAACATTCCATACATTTTCATTGTTATGCTGACGATCTATCAATGAAGCCAGATGAAACCAATCATTTAACTAAACTTCAAGCATGTCAAAAGGACATAAAAATCTAGGTGACCAAAATTTTCTGCTGTTAAACTCAGACAAAACTGAAGTTATTGTGCTTGGACCTGAACAACTCTGAAACGCATTATCTAAAGATGTAATCTCTCTGGATGGCTCCCTGGCCTCCAGCACCCCCATAAGGAATAAGGCCCCATAACCCATTCCTTATGGGTTATGGGGCCTTATTCCTTATGGTGGTCATCTTTGATCAGGATATGTCCTTTAGCTCGTACATTAAACACACTTCCAGGACTGCCTTCTTTCACCTATGTAACATTGCAAAAATCTGCCACATCCTATCTCGAAAAGGTGCAGAAAAATTAGTCCATGCGTTTGTCACGTCTAGGCTGGGCTATTGCAATTCCCTATTATCAGGCTGTTCCAATAAGTCTCTTAAGACTCTACAGCTGATCCAGAATGCTACTGTAATGGTCTGAGAGGAACCAGGAAAAGAGATCATATTACTTCCATATTAGCTGCTCTGCATTGCCCCCTCCAGAAAAGAAATTAAAATCCTTCTCCTAACCTACAAAGCTCTTGATGGTCAGGCACCATCATATCTCATAGCTCATAATACCTTACTATCCCACTAGACCACTGTGCTCCTTGAATGTAGGGTTAGGAATGTAGGGTTGTGGTTCCTAGAATCTCTGGGACCCAGAGCATTCATGCCATTATGCAGCAATTATGCTTCTCTCCTTTGGAACCATACTCCGGCTTGGCTTTGGGAGGCAGACACCCTGTTTATTTACATTTAAGAGTAAACGTCCTCTTCGCCTTCCTCTTTGATAAGGCTTATACTTAGGGCTGATCAGGTAAACACTGAACCACTACTATGTCACTAACTCACACGTCTTCCCCAGAGTTTTGTGCTTTCTCGTCCATGCAGGTGCCTCTGGGACCATCTGATGCCCCCATGTTTCTGCTCGACTACAACTGCTAGAATCTGTTATTATTAGTCGTAATAACATTATTACTATTTCTATTATTATTACTATTATTGTAGCGGCGATTAACAAAAAAGGCCACTTTAGGGAATCTGAAGTCATTTCCAACACGTGGTGGAGCAAAAAACGAGGTCTGCCCTGGAGTATTCGGTTGAAACTTTATTTGTATATTAAAGATTAAGAAACCCCTACAAAAGCCGGATGCACTGAATGAACAATATACTATAAAAACAAGCTTGTAAATATGATGGAAACAAAAGTATTAACAATACGACAGAACCAAAAAACCAGCACACACTCCCACGAGGTTGAAAAACTGTGTGGCTTCCTGATTCCCCCATGCTGTTCACCTGTGACTCCCCTTTATAAGCTATGTGACTGTGATTACCTGCCTATGCCCTCTGGTGCCCACGTGATGTAACAACAGCAAATATTTACACAACTTACCACACATACACATCAAACTGGCTACAACAATTATTATTATGTTATTATAATTTTTTTTATATATATGATATTTATTATTATTATTATTGTTGTTGTTGTACTGCTATTGCTATTGTTGTTGTCACTACCGCTGCCGTTGCTGCTCTGCATCCCTTCGTCGGACCTGTACTGTGCCATGTTCAGGTGGGACACTTTTTCTCTCTCTCTCCCACAACCCACACGGCTGAGGCAGAAGCCCCCCTGCCTTGAGCCTGGTGAGTCCAAGGTTTCTGCCTGTTAAAAGGCAGTTTTCCTTGCCACTGTCGCATAATGAAAAGTGCTTGCTCATGGTGGGAATCGTTGGGTCTCTGTAAATAACAAAGTTTTGGTCTAGACCTGTCCTGTATGAAAAGTGTCTTGAGGCAACTTCTGTTATGCTTTGGCACAATATAAATAAAATTTAATTGAATTGAATGCATTATAAGAACATGGTTTTTTGTTCAAAAAATGTGGTGGTGGCACGTTCCTTTAAGTCAAATGCATTTACATTGTACAGCAACTTAGCACTGACCTTCAATAGCAACTGGTACTTCATTATCCTCAGCACCGGCTTAGAGAGCAGGTCTGAGATGGGCAGCCGGTGGCCCAGCTGCTGTCTAAGCTCCTGCGGGGCAGACAAAGGACAGTCGGGAGGGAAAAAGGCAGTAATGGCATTCATTGTTACTTTCCTTTGACAATGCAATGCATACCAATTCACCCTTTCAGAGTGGGGCCATACTAGGACCAAGACAGGCATTAAGTGATTCTGATCACATCAGAGAGAGTGCGAGAGTGCGAGAGCTAACATCAAGACACCTCCTTTTAACCATGCATTTGTAAAATGGCTGAATGCAGACGCATGCATGCCCATACCTCGAAGTATGTGTCGATGTACTCCAAGACAATCTGCTCTGATTTGGGCTTGTTCTGGCAGTATACCACGTACATGTTCAAGCGACGCTCCTGTCGCACACACACACACACAGAAAGGGAGAATAAATAAATAGTGACTTCGATACTTAGTTTTGTTACTTGCAAAATTAATGTGCAGATGTACTATATATTCATTCTCTTCTGAGAAAAATCATAACCAAATAAACCAAATATAATAAGATAGGCTGCTGTAGGATATATTTGAGAATTGGAAAGAGAACAGAAGAAAGCCAAATTGGAAAAAAAAAACAAAAAAACAAAACGCTCCCTTCCTTGTCCTTTGCACATGTGCTTCACAGGTAAGCTGGAGTCCCCAAACTAATCAGAAGAGATGCCCTGATTGGTCAGAAATTAGGCAGGATGAATCTTCTCAGTTCTTCAGCAATGTCATTAGGATAACAAAACAACCATGGGTATGAGAAAATATTATTCTAATAATTATTAAGAGAATTCATGCTTCAGGAGATCAAAAAAAAGCTAACAAAAACATCTATAAATTATATATATATAAACTTGCATGTTTACTTTATATTCACACTCCATAATAAAACAATCTTCAGTGGGGATTGAATGGGACAATCCATGGTCAAAGTCTAGCAGTGTTCACCAAAAAATAAAAAGTGCCATTAAAGTAGGGCAAAAAGAGAGGCGATTCCTGGTCCCCAGCAGATAACACTGCTGGACCCATTGGTGACGGTATATTTTGGTATACGGTATATTTTGTCTAAATATAGTATTTATATTTAGGCTCATATAATAGTTGGCTTTATAGGCTTTATAATAGTAGACTATATTTGCTGTCAAACTAAATGCAGATGCTGACATGAACAGGCTTAACCTTTCTCATCATCAAATATATATTTTTTTCACAGCTTTTTATTGTGAACAGTTAATTTGGTTGTATAGTTGGTCTGTAATTTAGCAGAGGAACTGCCCCTCGTCTAGACAGCTGTGAAGAACACTTGTATTCTGGATAAGGATTATTTATGTCTTTTGTGTGGTTTAAAATATGGGTATAACACTGGGGTTTGGGTTCTACAGGTCTGCCATTGTTTTTGTGTACAAATGTGGCTGATCAGAACATTGTTGATTCCAATAAATTATATTTGCCAGGTCTGCCATAGTTTTTATATACAAATGTGGCTGAACAGAACATTGTTGATTCCAATCAATTATATTTATATCATTAATATATTCTATTATATATATATAATCACAACTAGGACTGCAAGCAGTCACAAAAGCCCAAGTACCGCTGACCCTAGTGACTGCCTTTTTCACACGGTTCACGGGAGCAGGGCTTTTCTTACTCCAGAAAACACACACACACACACACACACACACACACACACACACACACACACACACACACACACACACACACACACACACACACACACACACACACACACACACACACACACACACACACACACACACACACACACACACACACACACACACCCATCCAGACACACATGCACGCACGAACACACACACACACAAACACACATCCACAAATGCACACAGAAATACAGAGACACACACACA
>OMKI01011981.1:2500-15998 GCA_900302315.1 Phycis blennoides | reverse complement strand
GGGGGGGGGGGGGGGGGGGGGGGGGGGGGGGCTCGTAAACACGACAAGGCATAACGTTGTGAGCGGAGCATCCCAAACTCAGATGCTAGCGCGGAATGCTAACACAGAGGTGTTAGATTGCCCGCCTGACCACCGCACCCTCCCCCTTTCTTTTCTTTTTTTCGGGTTCAGAGGTCAACCACTGATGACACTGCACACCGGGCGGCTGGCTGCCAACTCCTGGGTTCACATAGGGTGTGTGTGTGCAACCTGGTACTACTGTACAAAAAGCTGGAGTAGTTCTCTATTCACAGTTTGGGGGCGAGTTAAGATTACTGCGTTAAGAATATAAAGACGCAAAGCTAGAGTGACAGATTGCTGTTAAAAGCCCTGTCCACAGTGTGAATCCTCACCCTTGATGGTGAGGATTATTGATTACACACAGCCCTGAACACATGTACGGAACACTAAACTCCAAGTGGGAATGCCAGCCAAGCGCCAATGAAGGGCAAAATAGTTTGAAATGGCCAAGAAACATGGAAGGAGAGGATGTTTTTACTGTCAGGCAGCTGTGCACTGCAAATAACACACACTCTGGAAATTGGAAGAAAATGTGGGGATGTGTATTATAGGCATTTTATTAATTTACAATAATAAACACATAATTGTGCTTAATAGTTTATAAGCATAATTATTACGTGTTTATATGTGTTTATATGCAGAGAGCTTGACTCTGATTTAAATGTGAATTGAAATCTAGCAATGATTAATGAAACCTGTCCCAGAGAGGATTATGGAACATCTCAATAGAAAAGAAATGTCAACAAAATGATCTTCTGTCTTGATGGTGCCCCTTGAAGAGAAGCTCTCTTCCATTCCATTTGTGTTGTTCACAATAGGTGGTCCTACCATACACTGTAGCGACAACAGCTTCATTGAGGTTTCAAATCCTGAACAAGAATCCATCCACGGTGATCCCCTGCAGGGGTGTTTGAGGACTGATAGGAATATGAAACCCTGCTTGTTACACTGTTTGGGACAAAAGCAAGGGCTGTGGATCCAGCAGGGGGACAACTCTTCATCTGGCTAAGCTCTCAGAGTGTTTGTCCGGAACTCAGCATTCCTCTGTTCAAATCTCCCCTCAGAGGGCAGGGCAGCCTTCCCTTTGCGATGGACTTGTCTTACCTCCAGCCTCAGCAGCTGGCCGTGTTTGGACAGTCTGAGGCCCAGAAGAGAGCCAGTGAGGAGCTCTTCTGGGCCCTTCCTATGGGCCTTCCCTGTGGGCCTTTCCTTCAGCTTCCCAACATTATGCAAACATAATGTTGGGAAGATTTTTTGGTTGGAAAAAGCCCATGCATTTGTCATACTGCACATCAAGTATGTTGTAAGTTCACCAAATATTAATATGTTTGCATGTTCGTATGTTTCAGTGATACTTAAATTGCAAGTGTTGATGTTGGATGTTTGAACGTTGCACTTTTAAGACCATTACTGCACTATAGTTCATTGCCAACCTTAATAAAGAGCCATCTATTCATTTCACACCCGGAAATGCGCCGTTGATATAAAAACATACTCCCAAGTAAGTGACATGGCAACAACGAACCATTTACCACGCCGATCGATTTGAAGACTGTGGCACATTCTCTGCCTGCCCTACCCGGCCCGTTATCGGTTGATGGAAAACCAAGGAACAAATGTTTAGGGTCCCGGTGGTAAATACGCTGGAGGTTATTGTGTGTCCGTTGCCAGCGGCCAAAAGCGCCACGACGCAGCCTCCAGGGAGGACAGGCCTTCCGTGGGGCAGAGCTGTTGTGCTGCCTGTGTTCCGAAAGACAACGCAAGTCTCGACACGCACCCCATTCCTAAACTAGGAACGCTAACAATCTAGCACAAGCTCATGTAGCACTGCCTTCTAACATAAAGATGACGGTGTGAAAGCCAAAATGCGAAGACTATTGCGTTGCAGGGGGTCAGATCCTATTCTATGCAGTCATCAAATAATGTTTTGAAAGACACAGTCATTTCAAGATGCCAACCCAGGTCAGCGGTTAGGAACCCACAGCATAATTCTTTACATTTAAAAGCCATGTACCATTTTAGATTGGGAGTCCAACCTTTGCTGATCCTGTAATAAAAAGCAAAAACAATCTGGTGACCTACACCATATGCACATTATTACTTCTGCTCCCGGTCATCTGAGCAAAACAGGAGGAACTGAAATTTGCTCGTGGGCACCGTCTGATCCAATCTGCTGTAATAGGATTAAAGACCTTTTCCCAACCGTGGTCACCAAACTAGGTTCAGACCACTGTGGTTTGAGGGGAAGAGCGAAAGAACGACAGAAAGGGTAACCACAATTGAACCATTGATGAAGCTTTTGCAGTCATAAAGGCAGAGGTCAATAAGCGAAGTGGCATTTTGATTGAACAGGCTGAATTAAATGTCCAACGCAATGGCCGCTACCTCCTCGGGCCATTCTGTGGTCAATAACACTGCATTGTCTTAAACGGTCCAGGCAGTTCGAGCCTGTTCTATAGACCTCCATGTTAATACACAGAGTAGACAAAGCGGTCCTATTAACAGCTTATATATCAAAAAGAACCCGCTCCCCAACTATGCTCCAGGACCACTGCTGTCAGACATCAGTTGCCAAGTCTGCACAGCAGACTCCTTAGCGAGCCCACGGATCTACCAGACTGTGGACTTGACTGTACGCCATCAACTCCCTACGGAATAAGATTTCCGATTATGCGGGTTTGATGTAATTACCTTAAGAATTCCGTACTGTCTGCTATGCGTAAAGCAATAATACATCACCTAGAACACAGAAGGTGCACCTCCATGTGTAGGAGCAGAGCAGTGGGGTGTCAGTGTGTTTTGATGGACATCCGTTGTAACTGCATATGACACAGCATGGCATTACAATTAGGATTTAAAAAAGGAAACTGCTCGTGTATTTTGGGCACAAAGGGTTTGTGGAGCCAAAGATGAGTAGAGGGGCTAAAAGCATCTCATCTGCATGTTATTAGGTCTACGCGAATTCATATTTACACATGAGCATTCCAAAACCTCACACGTGATCACAGACTTGGACTACGTTTTTTTTGTAGGCCTATCCATCCCTGTATGCGCCCCCCCACACACACACACACTACCACACCACCACCACCACCACCATGTAATAAAGAAGAAAAATCTTGAAACCAAAGTCACTCATCTTTACAACAAGCATTGCACAGGACTACGCCTGAAATACCAAGTACATCAGTACAAGTGCAAAAGTATTCCACGCTGCTAGAAGCGTCACCATTTGGTGACAGGGATGACAGAGCAGTACCTTGAACACAGTGAGAAATGATTTTCACGTCATTTAGACTTGTGTGAACATACCCTAACTTTGCAAGAAGAAGTATTATTTAAAAGAGAACCACCTCAAAATCGTATGAATTTCATATTGGCCAGTGATGGACTGAAACAGATCGCAGCATAACGTGTTGTGAAGTTGTTGTGGATGCATCATGTCAATGGGTTTTAAGATTACGTTTAATCCGGCAAGACCAAGCGCACTGCCCACTCTCCAAATGTGATCAGCCAATGCACCCCTGAATAATTAATATGAGCTCAAAATCAGAGCGAAAGTGTAAAAAAAAGAATACCCCCCCACCCCCCAAAACAGCGGCGTTTGAATGGGTAGTGAGTAGGCATAAATACAGTACGGACTGGTGAGGGATGGGAGCTAACAAAGAAGCATTGCAATGCCTGTGTATGCGGTAGCATTTGTCAGGTTTTACATTGTTCTTAGAATTAGATGCAATTCCTCGCCCGTAGATCATAAGGCTGTTAGAACGCGGAATGATAAAATGGGACCAAAACCCAACATTTCATGGATTAAATGCTTCAGATGAAGACGTTAGATCAGGTAAAACCAGTCCTTGCTACAACTGTCTGGGCTGGCCTGGGAATGCCTTCTCCCATGCATCTGGTTCTCTCTTACCTGAGTAAACTGGAAAGTGGGTGAGAGGAGGCACTGTGACCACTGCTGTTTCCACTTCCACCAGTCCCCGATAACCCACTGCCAGTCCCAGCCGATTGTCGTTTCCCAGATAAAAGCTTTTCTACGGCGGCAAGATTCCCAGTGCGCGCCGCCTCAAGGAGTTCCTGCTCCTTCCCCATCACGGATCGACACGGGAATCAAGAGGATCGGGGAGGAAAGGGGAGTACAATTCCCTTGCGATCCCTTCCCAATAGTGATCCGTACTTTCCCTCGCAGAAGCAAAGAAACGGGAGTCCTTTTCCCCACTGGGCTGTTTCTCTCCGAGCGGCGCTGGTCTCCAGAATACCCGGTACACAGTTGGCGCTCAGGGGAAAGTTTCGTTCAGCACCGCTAAGGAAACTTCCTTTGACCAGTCCCCCCTGAGTGCAGTCCGTCACTTCCTTGAAACTACCCCTCTCTGCGTTATCAAAGCCGTGCAGTCACAACTCCAAGTACCTCACGCCCGAACTGTTTTCCAAAAGAATCGGATGGGCGTAAGCAAGATGGTGCCGAAACATCGCCCAGACCAGAACGGGACAGAGGGTGGCTGAGTGTATCATGTGCTTATCCAGTGCGTTGACCTGCAGTGTAATTACTATTCAGTTTACACATTTGTAGCGTTTGGTGAAATCTGGAGTGTTATGCATTGCAAAACAATTGTGTCACGTCTCAAGTTAAAATCACATGAAAATAACATGACATAATAATGAAGTTATTATATCTCTACACAATTATATAGCTATAAAAACGCACGAGTATGTTCTTTAATGTAATTACTCGCGTTTATTTATATATCTTGAAGGCAAATAAAATATACGCATCGGATCGACTGACATTGTTAGAATTGTCCTCACTTATATGGACAATAAAGTTGATTCAAGGAACAGGAAGTGTGTGCCGGCTCAATCTGCAACTACACTCAAGATAGCTAGCTGCTTCAATTATAAATTCCCCATCACAATATCCTTACGTTAACTTGCTACATTATATCTGCATGAAGCATTTGCCGGGGATCTGGTATGAAACCTTTTTTATTGCATTCATTGTGTAGTTATTTTGCGTACACAGGAAACAAGCACTATGTAGAGAGCTGTTAGCTTCAGATGCTAATTTGTAGCTGCATCGTTGTTGTTGTTAACATTACTTTAGTTACAAGCTTTGCAATGTTTTCAAAAACAATAGTCCACGTATATATGCATTAATGCAAATCATCTATCCTAGAGATTATTTTTGTACCAAATACTATAAACTTTATTTCGCGGTAAACTAATTAAAGCCACATTATGTTAGACACACAGTTAATCTAATGTACAAAATACGTTCTACTGGATGGGTTATTAGGATAAACACACCTTGATGAAACATTAGATCAGCTAAAACTATAATATAGGTCTACTGTTACAAAATCACACACACACACACACACACACACACACACACACACACACACACACACACACACACATCATACAATACAATATCATACAAGGCAAGGTAACTTATCTCTAACCAAAATGTCCATTCTGTAAAGATAGTCAATAGTCACAGCCATGCATTGGTATACATGTCTGGCAGAACATTATGTTATTAGTCTAAAGTAAACGTGATGGATGTTCTCTTCTGTCTGCAAACTGCAATTGAATTCATAATGTATTGGAGATTCGTATCAGTTAATTAATAGCCTCAAGGGATTTCACAAGTGTGTATAATTGTGTGTGTGTGTGTGTGTGTGTGTGTGTGTGTGTGTGTGTGTGTGTAATTGCGGACAGTGATTCTCTCGGTTTTGTGGCTGGCCAGTGGCCAAAAGTCTTGCTGCAGCGTTTTGCACTCGTCTTGGATTGAGGTGCATGTGGCCTATGCCATAGTAAAGCAACATGCAGGAAGGAATGATGGAATTGATTATTACTTGTACTGTTTTCATTGATGTCCTACTGCACCGTTTTTAGTTTTTATTTCTTAGCCATTTCTTATCTGAGGAAACAGCACATGATGATGATGATGATGATGGAATGATCATAGGGGGTCTCACTCTCTCTGTTTGATCCGTATTTGGTTGGCTTGGTTCTGTGCTAGTCATCTCCTGATGGAAACCATGTCTTTGTGGGGAAAGGGAATTTATTTTTTTGCGTTGTTAGAAATCAACAGATTTGTTCATCTCAATCTGGCCCATGTATGGCAATATTTTTTTTGTTCACATTCATCATTGTGCAGAGAATGGCAGACCCTGCGAGGATCAAACCGGAGCTACCCAAGGCAACGTCCTGCGGCAAAGATGAACAGACCAGGCCAGAGGACACCGAATGCGCCTCCACATCAGGAAGTGCCAGCAATGAAACCAAAGACTCTGCCGGCCAGTCCAAGCCAAAAGAGGAGGCTAAAGATGTGAGACACCGCACTGCACAGATGTGTGCTCGTGATGGAAGACACATGGAGGGGATTAGATCATTGTTGATGCCCTCAGAGTATTAGGATTCACATTTGACGCAGACCTAGTAAGCTTGTAAATAAGGTGTACTTTATTAATATAGACAGGGAATATGTCTGTGTAATAGCCTTTCAAAAGTCGAGATGGAGCAGATTGTTTTCCTGTGGTCCCTTTAGATATGAGGTTTAAAGTAGTTCCTGTCTGTCATGTGTCATTTTCATCTACATGTGTTGTGCATTGCGTTTGTGTCTGTTTTTCCATTTGAAAAAGGAATCGGCAGCAGGAGACGACGAAGAGGAAGGAACGTCGGGCGAGGCCGGCGGCAAAAGGCCGAAGGTAGAGCCGGAGAAGAAAAAGGAAAAGCGGCAGAAGGTGGACGAGGATGAAATCCAGAAGATGCAGTAAGCTTGAGATCCCCCCCCCCCCACGGCGAAAACACCCGTCGTAATAAGCGGCTGCCGTGTGATCCCACTGACTCCGCCCCCCCAGTCACTTGCTGCTCCGCGGTGTTGTGTTTTCTCGACAGAGTTCTGGTGTCCTCCTTCTCTGAGGAGCAGCTAAACCGCTACGAGATGTACCGACGCTCGGCCTTCCCCAAGGCGGCCATCAAGAGGGTGAGGGCTTTCGTCGTGCACCGTTCTCAGAGACACATGCATGTCTGTCGTGAGAGTGATATCACATTTTGGACTGTTGCTTTTTGTTTGTTTGTTAGCTAATCCAGTCCATTACGGGATCATCGGTGTCTCAGAATGTGGTAATTGCCATGTCGGGAATTTCCAAGGTCTTTGCGGGGGAAATTGTTGAAGAAGGTGAGTGGCATATATGTAAAAAAAAAAAAAAAAAAGTGTTCATTGCAGTGGTCTTCATTATTAACATTAGTTTGTTAATGCTTGAAAATAATATGCAATGTTTGATAGGACTTGTTTATTGCGAGTTGCAATGTCCACCGCCATTTTGGGAGCATTGGAATGTTAAACGGGTAGTTCGGAATTTTGGACATAGGACCTCATTTCCAAGTGTGTTAGCCTGTGTGTTATTTATCATTGGAGACATTTTCAACAAATTTCATTCGGTTCTTCTAGTTGCAGAGTTCGCTGGTGCTAGGCTAGCGCAAGTCAACGGTTTCGGCTAGCCTGCTAATAAAAAGTCTCGACCACTCCACAGTACACCGGAGGCAAATAAATAATAACGCCAGACTATCGATGGAAATGTCTGTGTTGATAGAATAATGTTAGAAATAAAACCAACCTTGCATGGCATGGCATTTTGAGGGACTTGTGTCTCAGCAGCAGCGTTATACTTTCTGGTAGTAGGCTACACCAGCGGCAGACGGATATTACCTAGGTTACCGGCAGAAACTAGTCCCTCAAAATGCGATGATTCATGCGATGCCCCTTTAATTATATTGTTAGAAATGTTTTTTTTTCAGCCATTGCTTAGTAATTCGTTATGGGAAGACATTGTTGTGTTTGTAACTGCCAGTGTTTCCAATGTGGTGGCTGTGTATCTACATTGATTTAGGATCTTACACTACGACAGCTCTCTCGGGTCCTCTCAATATGGTAGAGATTGGCAACAAAAAAAATCCCATGATGCATTCTGATGTACAAACCCAATGGTGACTTCCCGTTCTCTTGCCCCTCCTCCCAGCACTGGACGTTTGTGAGAAGTGGGGCGACACGCCGCCTCTGCAGCCCAAGCATATGAGGGAGGCAGTGAGGCGGCTGAAGAGCCGAGAACAGATCCCCAACACAAAGCACAAGAACATCCTCTTCCACTGAGTCGTTGCCGTTCGTCCGTCGTACGTTGGTGGACTCGTCCCTCTTTATTTTTCCGAAACATTCAACCAAGACGAGAAGTGGGCAGCCCCAGCAGGAAACCATGATCACCCACTTCTGTGGAGGCAGGCAAAGACTTTCACAGCGAAACAAATGGCAACCACAGAGGACATTTACAAATGTGTTGTACGAGTGTTGTTTTTTAAATTCAGTTTGTCATTTTTTTTTTTTTATTCACAATACTTTTATATTATACTGATGACTGTTTCAATCACTGACAGATGTGTTGCATTGCTTGTACATGTAGCTTCGTGTTTTAATGTAGGCAGTTGGTTTGGCACATGCAAAGCATCTAAATTAAATCAGTTTAAGACTTCCCATGAAATGGAAATATTCACAATGTGTGCAATGTCTTCAAAAACTCTTAACAAAATATAATGGTGTTGCATCATATCAACAAATATTTCTCAACCTAAATAAAATCTAATATTGATTGGGACCCAACTATGGAAATATGTAAAACTACATTGCAGTATTTAAAAATGTAAAGCAATGCACCTTAAAATATTTATTGAAAGAATTCCCCATATTACACAGGTACAGTAACAGTTATTTATTTGCACTTTTGAAATATTTTCACACTGCTTTGGTTCACAGAACCAATTTCTTATTTCTAATTAGGTGATTATACAAAATTCAATGTAAATATTTCAGAACAAATAACAAAATACATCAGGTATTTTACAGTTGACGGAAGGTAGTTATCACAGGGGTAGTTTTCTTTTTTTTCTTCAAAGGTGATTCACATTAAAAGTGCAATTTCCAGTGAATGTGCCACGAAAGTGCAAAAAAAAAATTCAAGGCATAAAGCACAAAATCATTTCTATACATGCATCACCACTCACAAACATTTGCAAATGAACCACAGGGAGAGAACAAGGCACACCATGTGAAGTCAGTGTTCTCAGCCATTCCTCTTGTTTTGCATGGACAGGACTCTGGACTGGTAAGTCAACACACCAGTGCCTCAGCCGGGCCAGAAGCAACTTGGCTCTGAGGCTTGATGGCTGCGTAAAGTTTGAGGTAGGAGAATCTTAAGATTTCCTTCCAAATGGGACATTGAATCACACCGAATGCTCACTGTAACCTCCTCTACCAAAGGCCATGCAAAAATGTAAACATCAAAAGAAAAACTACAAATTTAGAGACATTGTCTCACCCCCCCCCCCCCAACGTTTAGCAGAACTGTTATTTAAACAGGGTTTGGTTAAACCACTCTATTGCTCAAATATTTTACATTCCAGCACGAACATTGCACCAAGGCAAACCCAAGTAAGCACCGCTAAGGGGGGATGCTGTGTCACACCCCGACCACCAGGGGTCTCCCAAGCACACGAATAAATGATACACAAATGGTGCAAAAATAATGGCTGTTTTATCCAAGCATCAACACCCCCCAAAAATACAAATGAATAAGGAGTAAAAAAATATGCCCAGTGAGGAATACTGCACCATAGCTTTGACAGCTTAACACTGAAAGTAAACAAATACATGTCCTTCTGTATACCAACACTAACTTCAGATAATGGTCAAACTACAGCCACCAGCAAACATGAATAGAAAATCAAAACATACCATTCATTGACTGAACCAACTTAGGCAACACAATTACAAACGGGAAAGTTTGTTAGAAGAGAAAAATGAACTGGCACGACTCGAACAAAACGCACTGTAGGCAGTGACACATTGACAATTGTTCTCAATTTCATCTTTTGATTGATATGGCTTCCAACACTTCGCCTCGTCATATGGGGACAGAAAAAAAAAAACAGGCCTGTGGAAACGGTTCAACAAACAAATCCACCCCGAAGCCCACATCCAAAACACTGTTCCTCTTTCGTGTGGACGTCTACACGAACCACACGGTACAGGGTGTGCTACAGAGGGGCGTCTAGCTGGAGTGGAATAGCTGGCTGGACTCCTTCTGCCACTTGAGGTGACGCAGGGTTTCTGTGGGGGGGGGGGGGGGTCTTATTGGCTTGAATGCCGTAACGACAAATGCCGACACATATTTTGTATTTTCAAAAAGAAAATAATGCTGTGCAACGGCTTAAGAATGAATCCTGGTGACGGAACAAAGACTTTGGTTGACATTTTTCTCTCCTGTATAAAGCGGTGTTATGGTTTTTTTTGTACCATTCATTTACATGAACACCCAGTCCAGGAGCAGTGTCCGTGGGTGGGAATGATTATTAAAATATTAATTTTTGTTTTGAGTATTCTGAGTACCTTGAGTAAAAAAGAACCACTCCAAACATTATTACACACATATCTACTCTACCTTAGTAATTACGATTAATCCATCTAAAAAAAAAAAAGTTACGTTATGTTTTTTTTTTTTTATTGCCAACAACCGTACATCACAATGTCTTTGTCCTGCTCACAATGTCTTCCAGCTATTTCAGTGCTGTAGACTTCCTGTAACGTCAAACAGTAAAACGGGCCACAGAGTCGTCCCAATTGCTTTGGTCTGCAGAATCCCAGCACTGTAACACACCAGTCAGTGTTCCCCTACTTTAAGGTGTATTTTTGCCTTGGGGAGATTGTACTGTAAAGAAGGCACTGCACGCATGCATGCGCGCAGACACACACACGCGCAGACACACACACACACACACACACACACACACACACACACACACACACACACACACACACACACACACACACACACACACACACACAACACGTATGCTACATTCGTTAAAACAGGAAACACTGGGCAAGTGAGCAGGAGAAAAACATTGTACACCACCGCCATTGAACGTGGGGGGGGGGGGCATCGGCCAGACCTGCTCCTACCCTGTGCTTTATATAGAGAGCTTCTCAGTACACCGGGAGGATGAATCATACATGAGGCCCTTCACAAAGCAAGACTGCAAGTCATGGATGAGGAGACGAACCCGAAGACAGACCGCTCCCGGGCAGTTTCTTAGTGCATATATCAAGTTTTGGCGTGTGTTCGTTGCTAGACTAAATGCATCTACACCTAAATAACATGTTGGAAGCGGGAAACGGGCTTCACGCCGTTTCACCCTCGCATGCTCCACTAACGACCACTGAATCCACGCGAACGACGTTACACTGTGCACACACCGACATAGTCCAAACAATGGCTGAAAACGCAGAGGGGGCAGTACCGGCCCCCGAGTACCGCTGCGATAGCTTCTTCTGGTCCATCCGGGAGCCCCGGTCATCTCAGGAGCCTCGGTCCTGAAACAAAGTGGGACTCACTTCGTCCTCTCACTTTCCACCTCCGTGGATGAAAGGGCTTCCGTCAGACGGTGGCGTCTCTCCGCGTTGGGAGTCGCGGCGCGGGGAGCACGGGCACCTCACAGGCTGAACGTGGGGTCGTGCTTTTGGATTTCCAGCAGGAGCAGGTCTCTGTCGCCGAGCGCCCGGGTGAGGGCGGCCTGGGCGTCAGACAGCTGGGAGACCAGGGTCTCGGGACCCTGCAGACAGACAGACAGACAGACAGACAGACAGACAGACAGACACCCCGGTTAGTTCACCCCGAACCAACGGACGACGTAAGATGGGCTAATGGGAGGCGGGGAGGCAACGGGGGAGGCTTTTCCTACTGCGACCTGTCGAATCCAATTCATGTAACGACCTGCTGGCTGTCTGCAGTGTGTTAGTGTCACAGTTGACACGGCAAACAAACGGAAGGTGCAGAGTGAACAGAGCTGTGTTTGAGGCACACTTCTCAATTCAAATGCAATTAGCGGAGGTCTACTCCGATAGCCCCCAGGACCAAGAACGGTACGTTCAGCTGGCTGAAGCAGCTGAAGAGATGTTTCACACGCACAGCAGCATAAAGTGTGAAGATGAATCTCATTATGCGTCGCTCAATGATATGATCTCTTTATGCATGCCATCCATTCCATATTCAATGGGTTTACGCGGGGAGGGATTATCTTGTGCTGGCTGGCGGCCCGTGCAGAGGAGGCATGTCAGGGGCCGTGTGCGGAGGGCGAGTGCTACTGAATGTTAATGAGTGTCGGGCTCTCTCTCCTACCTCCTGACACCGGGGAGAGTGATTTTCCAGACACACCGCAGACAGCCTTGCTGCAGCCTCTCTGGGGCATTTCCCCTCACCAGCTGGAAAAGGAGAAACAGTGGAAACCTCAACATTTGCTTCCATTTTAAGAACAATTTCTCATTTATTCATTGAATATATTATAATACAAAAAAAAAAAAAAAGGAAGACTTAAGCAAGCAGTGTCTGCCGTCTGCTGGCGCCACTCAGAACATTAATAACATTAACTAATAAACATGTGTGATGTGGGTCACCTTTCAGCCTTAAGACCCCGTCCTCGGTGCGCTCCAGGAGGATCTGGTCCAGGATGACCGTGGCGGGGACCGACTGGGGCGCCGTGGGGTAGATCCTGGGGCCGTCGTCCTGGAAACAAGGGCAATAAAAGCACTAACTCTATTAGGAGGGTCCCACGTGGGACGTTAGCATGAGAGACGTCAGCGCGAGGCCACGTTAACGTTGACCTTTCTCAAACAAACGAGGAGTTTTACTGAGGGAGGCAGCGTTCACCGATGTCACCGCATTCAGCCCATCTGATAGCCGGTCTGACACTGATGTCTTTTTCAGTGAAATGTACGCTCACATTGCTTTTAATCACAAATTCCTTTAAAACACAGCCCTACATAAAACCCGTTATTATATTATGGATAGTGGAAAGGTCATGTGATCGGCTCCTGTAATTGGATCGGCCGATCGCAAGTTTATGGCGTATATCACCTGGGCGGCGGTAGCTCAGTGGGTAGAGTGGGTGGACAGAGCGGGTGGACAGAGCGGGTCGTCCACTCACCGTAGGGTCGGCGGTTCGATCCCCTTGATCCCCCTCCTCCAACTGTCCGCACGTCGAACTCCCACAAATGTACTGATTGTACGTCGCTTTGGACAAAAGCGTCTGCTAAACGCCCCCCCTTCACCCTTTACATCAGCCCATAATGTTCGGTGGCTGATCAATAGTTGAACTGCCCACACACACACACACACACACACACACACCCCCCCCCCCCCCCCCCCCCCCCCCCCCCCCCCCCCCCCCCCCCCCCCCCCCCACCTTCAGAGTGACGGCGACGTTGCTCAGGTGCACCCTCATGGGCTGGCTCTCCCCGCCCAGCTCGTCCTCCAGGAAGGGCCCCAGGTTGGCCACGGTGGAGGCCAGCAGCTCCGCCTGGCAGTCCTTCACGCCCACCTCC
>OMKI01011974.1:4599-23151 GCA_900302315.1 Phycis blennoides | reverse complement strand
TCTTCTTCAAGTTTGCGCTCCATCAAAAAGTCTCGCAGCCGAGTATCCATAGTTTATCTCTAAACCACAGGAAAACAAAATTAAGTACCAAGTAGTAGATTTTCCAGATTCTGGATCTGATTCCAAATCACATATTGCTCCATCTCCCCACTATTATTATGTTGCAAAAAGCAACACTGTTGCTGCAAATACAGTGTAAATTAATATATTTATTTTACCACTCTGTGCAATGGTGACAGCTGCACATTGTAGAGCTCTGAAACTTTAAACTTGATGCAGCTGATTTAACTTAATATCTTTATACTTAAGAACTGACTATAGCTCTGACACTGTCCTACTGTGCACGGCTGCATCTCCTACAGACACAAAGTTTACGGCCACACATTAGCACAACAAAACAACGTGTAGGAACAGAATGAGGATAAAAGGTTTGTAAGTCGGGTGAGACGTCAGCAGATAGGCTACCCGTTGTAACAAAGTATCAAACTTGATAAAATAACTGCCTAAATGTGGGATAACAAGATATTGACTTGAACAGAATAAGAAAAGACACTCACCTTAAGGACAACACGTAGGTACGCTCAGGTTATTGCAGGTTGTAGAGAAGGTGCGCTCGATTTTATCTTACCCAGCTGTCCTGGTCGTGCGCACATTATACTTACTTCGTGGCCACAAATTAGTATTTCGTGCGCACGTTATAGCTACAATTTTTTTTTTTTTTACCATGTCATTTCTGGGGCTCCGTACTAAATGTAAATGTAAATGTAAATAAATCTTAGGCCAGAGATGTTGTATACTAGCAATGGTTAACCTAGCAATAAGATCATTTGTAGGGGGAATCATGTAATAGGGTTGAGAATAATTACATTGTGACCCAATCAATACTAATTAGACATGACAGTAAAATCCCCATTACATGAGGATGGACAGTGTAAGGTCTAACTCTTCTGTCTTGAGATTGTGGATCTTCTCGCTACAACTTCTTGTATTCAACTTCATACAAATGTAGGCTATCTGAATATTCCCCTTTCACTAATGGGATTACTTTTTGCTATTGTTTAATACAGACATGAAGTGGAATTTCTCTTTATAACACGTCTGGAGTCATTTTCATAACTACCCACGCTTTTATTTGCACTGAAACCGTATCCAGCACCTGGGACACACTGTCTGCGTGTGCGTGGGGTCTGCGTGGCGTTACGTGTTGCGTTTCATTTCGGCGCCCATGCTAACAAATTAGAGCAGCCGCACTGGCCGCTGAGACGCGGTCTGCTTCTCGCCTATTTTTTCCGCGAGACGCGCGCGTGTCTTTGCAAAAATAGACTGTTTCAATGCCTATTTCTGTAGAATATGTTACAAATATGTACACGTAATTAAGTTCCCGCTTGTGATGCAAACTAGATACTTTTAAACCCACCCCTGGAAACAAGGACAACAGAAACCCGACACCAGCCCTCGCAATGGCTTTTAAAGTGAGACAGAATAAATGAAGAGGGATTAAATTAATATGATTTATTTCTTAGACACGTACACACATGTTTCCTGTCAAAAAAAGAATATATATAAATCAAATTCACAATGACATTAGATTAAAAAAAAAGGCCATTAACTCAATGTACAAAGACGGGGCTGGCAGGCAGCAGTGACGCAGAGAGCTGCCAGTGTGAACACCACACGCGTGCGAGACGCACACGCAGGCAGTGTGTCCCAGGCGTACAATGTATGCAAGTTTGTCATGGCTAAAAGAGTTTTGATTTTATTGAACATGTTTCATTTGATGATACATGCAAGCCTAATGCACTTATGTAGCCACGAAGGAATACAACTAAAGGCACATCAGAGCCTTATCAACATGTTGTTATTGTATGCTTATTGAAGTTATCATGCTTCATAAACATCAACGAGATAGGTTGTGCCTAAATAAAGAAAACTGTAGACGTACCTATGACTATAGATATACGCTTCCGTTAAAATGCATGCAAATAATAATTAGATTAGATTAGATTAGATTACTTTATTAATCCCACAGTGGGGAAATTTACTTGACACAACAGCAAGGGAAGAAAGAAAGTGTAGTACACACTACAGAAATTTTAAGAAAAAGAAAGAGGGACAAACACCATACAACGATCCAATAAAACAAAAATAAATATAAATACTGACGTACAATATATTTACAGATAATAGAAATAAAATAAGAGATAAATAAAAAATAAAAAATAAGAAATAAAAAAGATAAAAACTGCCATGGTGAGTGATAAGTAATTAAGAAAATAGGAACAGAAAGTACAACATAATCAAGTAGTGAACAGACAACAGATCAAATTTTCAGGTAGGCCTAATGCCTGAAATGAAAGGTAATGAAATAAATGTATATATATAAGTCACAGTTACTATCAGAACATTAATTACAATATATTATATGTTATAACAATATATTTTGCCCTTTCATATGGGCCTCATGCATTTTAATGTAGGCCTACAGGATGTCTGTATATGCAAAGCAATAGCGAGTAACATTTGCAGACGGCCGAAACATTTACATGAAAGTGTCAGCATTTTATCTAAAGCGACTTCCCAGTGAGGCTGAGAACAATAAAAGCAAAGTATTGATATTGGATTAGCGACAAAAATATGATAAATGATAAAAACATGGTTACATCAGAACACAAGGCTAGACGATATTTTATTGTTAGTGCTAGTGCATGCAAATGGTAGTTCATAAGGACATCGGAAATATTACATGGATTACAAAATCCATTCCATCCATATATTCAACACAAGCTAAAAAAATCAATATTTTTTTTTATTCTATTGTTTTTTATTCTTTTGTGGGTACCTTGTTATTCGCCTATTGCGCATAAATATACGGCCAACCGTATATCAAGGCTCAGTAGAGTGCAGCCGCGACTTGGGCGGTGTACCGCTGGACTCAAGCCGCCCGGAGCGATGATCACATCTTTAGTTGTGACATCGCTATATGGATACCATAGGATAACTGTTGAATATCCAATAACTTCCACTTTCTAATCAAGCTGCATACGTGTGTTTTTAACAGCAACGCTATTCCGCTATACATTTCCCTTTCAGTGTTGTTGATGGGACCTTCCTGACTGGTGGTCATCGTTGTAAAACTTTATGAAACGCGGTGGGGAACTTCGCCTACCCGGGTCAGCCACCAAACTAATCTTTTTTAGTTACTCGAAAACGATTTAAATTAGAATCTGTTTCTAATCGTTCATGGTGTGCTTGATGAGTATTTGTTTATTAGATTGCACGATAGATCCCCTAGGGGTGGCATGGTGTCATTCCTCACGGAGTCCACGGAGGTCGGCTCCTTCTTCCAGCTCAGGATGATGTTGGTCACTCCGCGGGTCAGCAGGAACTCATGCAACTGGACATGAAGAACAAATGGTCAATCAATCATACACAGACAGACAGAAAGATAGATGGATGGATCGATACATAGACAGATACCTCAACTAAGATTTGAGCCTTGATGTCTGCCATTGTCACGGTACCATTTGTTTGAAACTTCAACATAAATCTTGACTCCTTGCTTTTCAAAGCTAGACAGACAGACATACATCCATAAATACATTCAGACAATCCAATTAATTCATTTACATGTGTCTACACCATAATTGTTTTTACTTTCTTCATTGATAATTAACCCACACTTACCTCCATGACAGACAAATGGAAATGTTGACAAACAATTTTCATCTTGCCATCGTCCATTTGGCTTCAATACGGCACACTCTTGACTTGAGTTGATATTATCAGGCTGCTCTGGTGCCCAGTGCCTGAAATATGCACCGGAACGGTCAGACCACATAAAACGATTCCTGTAGATCCCAATCCAGGCTGGCTGCCCTCCAGTTGCTTGGAAAACTAATGGGTTTATAGATGAAAAGGTAACAAGTGCCAAGTCCTGGTAAAACTGCTTGCAGTGAGACCTGGCATTTATCCACGACAGGCCTTGTTCAATAAGGGAGTATCCAGTAACTAAATAAGAAAACAAAACCATCATAAAAATCATAAAAACACAGTGACTGCAAGTGCATGTTTGTCAGGTCATAGAGTCATTGAAGTAGCATCATATCCATGAGTTCTTACCTCCTTCACACACAAATTGTTCCTTTGATTCACAGTCGTGGTCGTCCCATGAGCCGTCCTGAGTCATCATCACACATAACTCGTTTACACCGTCGTTTGATGGTTGCCCTGGAGCCCAATTGACATAGCTAGTACTCGTCCAAATTGTTTTGTAGCCGTAATATTCAAAGGAATACTTCCAGGATGAGAGGTCAACATACAGTCCAATCCATGTCAGGGGACCGAGTGGCATTAATTTCACCGTGTTGAGGTCCGTCTTGTCTTGGATGGTGGCCAGGTCTGTGTGATGTAGTCTGCAGTAACTCTGAGCATCGAGCCAGTTCATTGAGTTGTTGACAAAGTGATATCTCAAGTCCTTGTACACAATCAAGTCATGCCAGTTGTGACTAGTTGGAATGTAGGATCCTAGGAATACATAACATTGGAAATAAGTATGTAAACATATTTGAATAACTAAAGTGCTCTTCTTTAGTTTGTAGTTTGGACATTATAACATTATTCAAAAACGTTTAGTTATAGTTTAGCACACCGTCATTGTTCATGTTACTTTGCCTTTAAGTGTGCAACTTTAAGTCAGAATTTCTTTTAGCCTTCTATATATCTGCATGCTTTTTGCAAGTTGCTGATTTATTTTCCTCTCTCTTTTCCACATCATTAGCACGATACGTTCCATATTGGATTCCTGCAAAACAAAAAAAATACAAAATGTTAAAGATTCCAAAGACAAATGATAAAGCCCAGACTTAGAGGATTTCAGAGGAAATTTACTTTCCTATTTTCATAGTTTCTTGAAATGTTTGTGATTTCTTACGAAAGGGATGTATTTTCTTTCTCCGTTGAGCTGGTGAGTTTACCTTTTTTTCTTTTCGGTGGGGTGTTTTTAAAGTGTCTCTTAATTGTTTTCATGGCACTTTTGTTTTCCAATAGACACACATCATTTCTTATTTTTAAATTATATGTGCAAGGTTCAAGGTTCAAGTTTATTGTCACATACCAAATAACAACGTTTACTGTCACATACCAAATACAATAAAGTAAAAGAGTAAGAGTAAAATCAGTGAGGTAGATAAGTGAAATAGTGAATAATGAATAATGGACAATGGTAGTACAAGAGCATAGGGAGATGCTCACAGAGGTAGGCAACGTTGCTCACGGAGGTACAAGTAGATAGTGCAAAGACAAGTAGATTATTATTAAGATGCAATTAACATAATAACATAAGGTGCAGAGACATAGCATATAAACCATTAAGGGATGAGCCAGTGATCATTATTGTAAAAATTGGTAAAACGCTGAATTTCAATGAAAATTCATACATTATAAGTATCACATGTGGTACTTTTCGAAAACATAACTTGATGATTGTGACGATTATTCAATTCAGAATGTCGGGTAAATAAGTAATTGTGAGATGTAAGTTAGGTATTATGTCCAGTGTCTTTTGTATACTTTTCAAGTTCACATAAATTCCTGTGAGGACATACAAATGTGTATACTTTCTGACCATTGTTGAGCCATACTGTGGTTCCACACAATCGCCAACTTTTCATTTATAATCAATTGTGCAAATGTAGACTTTTGCATAATGTTTCCATGCAAATTCAGTCAAAGAGTAATTTTGGATCCAACAGCCCTATGTTAGTATAACAGAACTTCTGGGGGGGAGACGGCACAGTACAGTAGGTTACCACGTGGTAGGTTAGTTTACGTTACTAAGCACAGTGGTGGTGATTTCACTGTGTTGTATGCAGGGCCGTATTAAGGAATTTTGAGGCCCGGGGCTATGTGCCAGGAGGAGGCCCTATATCGCCCTGACACACATGACACATACATGAATCCTCGAAGGAAACCCTCTATGATTATGATCATAGAGGCCTAAGCTACATGCAAAAAGAGCCCAACTATTTTACAATTAAGGGAGAGATACAGTGTAGACTGCGCCACAGCAGTCTACAGTCTACAGACAACACACCTGTTGTCATGGAATCAGCTGTTCCCCATTCCTATTGTCTCTTTCCCTGCCTGTGTCTTGGTATCAGCTGTTCCCCTTCCTATTGTGTTTTTCCCTGTCTGTCTGTGTTGTCCTGGTGGGGGTGTGGTTGCTCCTTCCAATTCGGGAGTTCGGCAGGTGGCGGACCTTGTCTTCATCAACCAATCAACCCCTCCAATACAAATACTTTGGCTCTCCTTCCAGGCTTCGTCTGATTGTCCATCAATCATAGTGGTAGATACATTTTCAGACTCCAGTTTCCCTTCCTCACTGTTGTTAACTCCAGTGAAGTACTGAGCTGCGACGTAGTGTTCATCTTTACGTTTTCCCTGTGTTTCCAGAACCAGTTGCCAGCCTGCCGCTCTCAAATTGCCTGCAACCTGGCTACCACTTCTCCACTCTCTGCCTCATCTGCTACCTGCACTTCGTCCATCCTCCACCTTCACCCACCCGGAACCATCCCATGTTTATACCATGTTTTCTCACGTTATGCACGCGTTCCGTTGACTCACTCAAAATGAGGCCCCTTGAGGCGAGGGCCTGCAGCCAACATAGCCCCCTTTGTTAAGCCGGCCCTGGTTTCACTAGATGCCAGTCAATTCTACACACTGCGCCTTCAAGGCTAAAGAATATATAAGCTATAAGAAAACAATGTAAAATAATACAAAATGGACTGTATAATATAACAAAATGTTCTTAGGCCTATTATAAATACAGTAGACAGACAGGAGCTAGTTATAAATAAGCTATATATTAATGCTTATTACTGTGTTTACTAATGTTAATTAATGGTTAATAATTTTCCCTTAAAGGTCCAGTGTGTAGGATTTAGCGGAATCTAGCAAAAATAACATTCCTAACATTTTAATTAATTAAGTGCATAATGCCATGAAAATAAAAATTGTGTTTCTGTTACCTTAGTTTTAGCCCTTTAGATCTACAAGGGGAGTGGGTCCTCTTCCATGGAGGCCACTGCACTGCCATGTTTCTACAGTAGCCCAGAACGGACAAATGGCTCAGGCTCAGAACACAGAGAGTTTTGTACTAAGATTTGTAGGAAGGAGTGGGGCATGTTATCCCCATGGCTGCAACCCATGTGTGATACCTTTTCAGTACATTGTGTAGGAGCGTTATAATGAGCGATGTTCTATATGAAATGCACCACAAACCACACTATGTATCAACCATTGCACAGACGGAGCTCCACTGATTAAACTGATTTATTTGCAGGCTTAAATGTTGTAAAATTGACCTTGGTGCAATTCAAATTAATAAACACAACAGTAATCGCAGTGTATGTGCACAGTCCCATACAGCTCCAAGATTTGTAGTTATTTTATTGATGAGGAATCATGTACTCTCATTCATGAGAGTAATTCACAGCATTTCTGAGCAGTGTTGATCCATGCCTTCTGGATCCACTCATCCACTTAATCCACTAACTTTTCATTTGTAATCAACAATGCAAAACTTAAATGTTTGCATGTTCCCAAAGAAATTCAGTCAAAGAGAGAGAAAATATACAGGTATGTTATGAATCTCTATCTGAGATTGATACATTAGTTATACTGTACCCACACATACAGACATTGTACTTTATATCTACTTATTAGGGTAGAATAACAATTCTTGTGTTTTTATGTTTTCTCCAAGCAGTTTTCATGTTAGATTCAAACATCTGTGATAATCTGTGGTCACACAAAGTTCTACTGTGAATATATGTGTCAGGTCATGGAAACTAGGGACACAAGTCATTTTGGGTTATTTTGAGTTATTGACAGATTCTTCCAACGATGTGTAACACATGGAAATCTGATAATATTTGGATAAGTTGTGGCCATTTGAAAGTAGGCACATCACAAAAGCTAAAACTGAGAAAAAGCCTCCTAAAGATTTGCAGTTGTCACCTCTTTCTATTGGCACACCCGATTTCAAACACAAAATGTATACTTTTAATGAAACCAATACTGTTATCTGAAACATGGAGAGGCTTCTCTGTGATCTCAACTAACAGATTCTGCAAAAAAACGAAAATCACTAATTATGAAAAAAATCACTTCTTTGTTAAGTGACACATATTTGGGCGTGAGTCATGAGAGTTTAACTTTTTCTCACGTCCTCCTGCTTGTCCCCATTGTATTTACAAGCAAGTCTGGATGAACTGTAGGTCTTACATTGATTTTGCCTACAATGTAGAATATGTGAGTTAATTAATCAATCAATTCGAGGCAAGGATTCAATCAAGCGAAAGGTAAAGTTTATTTCTCTGTAGGGATCCATAATGATAGAATATAATCTGAGTCTGTCAGTGGCAAAAACTAGCCCTTTAAGAAGACGTACTTTATTATTATATTAATTACTAATGATTTGTTTACAAAGACGTAGTTTGATGACGTATGATGTACCGCGGGAGAATGTTGTTGTCTTCACCACCATGGCCAGTGAAAGTCTATCTGACGTGACTTGACAGGCAGGCAGAAGTCATGTTAATATACTCAAGTTTTATTCATGTTATGTTCTGGCACATTATGTGTAGTATACAGTATATATAATATAATATATATAATAGTATATATATTTCTAATAGTAATATACAGTATGACATGACTTTCACACGTGAGTTCTTTGTGTTCGGTTTATTAACTTTCCCTTCTCAGCTAACCTGAAATCTTTTCAGTTTGTCTGGAGGCTTGTTCACTCTGCCAGAGTGAGTGACAGTCACAGTCCCTTGTGTGGGTGTGCGTTGTGTATCAGCACCTTGTGTGTCCTCAGTGTTACAGACCTCAGGAGTCAACGGGTCAAGGCTTTCACTGACTGGTGTGGATTGCAGGTGGCGCCTGTACCTCCTATAGCACTCACCCTGTGCTGTCTCCATGATATAGGACCTTGGAGCAGAGCTGGACCTGTGAATGATAGCAGGCATTGTCCGCTGTTTCTGTCCATCCAACTTTGCTAGCACAGGGTCCGTAGGGATAGGATCCTTACTCCATTCCTGTAGTTGTAGAGGTCTGATCACATCCTTGTCAGGCCAGTTAGGTCTCAGATTGTCCTGCAGGATGGGCAAGGTGGTCCTAATTTTCCTGCCCATCGGCAGTTCTGCTGGACTGACTCCTGTTGAAGAGGTGGGTGTGGCTGTGTATGCCATCAGGGCCAAGAGGAGATCCTCATGTCTCAGCTGGATGCGACATGAATGAAATCATATTCCTCACTAAACTCCCGCATCTCTGCTGAAGCTAGCTGGGGCCCATTATCACTCACTATCACTTCGGGGATGCCGAAACATCCAAAAGTGACTTCCAGCTTAGCTGCAACCTGGTTGGTAGTAGTTGTAGGCAGATTCAAAATGTCCAGATACCTGGAGTAATAGTCAGATACTACTAAGTAGTTTTGCTTCTTAAATTCACACCGATCTATACAAACTTTCTGCCATTGGTATAGATCTGTGTGAATTTAAGAAGCAAATCTGCCTGGATTGGAGCTCACTGGGCATTAATGGCTCCTTCCTCTTTGTGTTTTTGTTTTTTCTACAAAATGTACTGTTCTTACTATCTCGTCAGCTATTCCGAGCCCCCATACTGATTGGTTTGCTCTTTCCCTGCACTTTACTAGGCCAGTTGCTGCCAAGTTGCTGCCGCCCCTCCACCGTGATTTGTTGTCAGTTGCAGTTGTTTTTGAACTGTTTTATCTATTTTAACTCACTGCTTAACCTGTCGGTTCTGGCTCTTTGCGACCCCATAACAGCAGCTCAACAGTCTGGTTTGGTGTGTTTAGTGCTACTGTGTTTACGCCCGGTAGCGTAAACACACGCCCGGTAGCCTGGCCGGCAAAGGACTCGCCGGCAAATGACTCACCTGTGCGGGACGGTCGGATCTCTCCTGTGCACTGTGCGGCTGGATATCCTGGATATTCTGGTGTGCCTTGCTAAGCACGCTTGACCGAGGGTTGTCCGCTGCTAACCTTCCTGCCTGCACTGCCCCAGTGCATGGTGTCTCCCCGCCGGCCAGCTCGGAGTATAGCCTTGTGGCTAATAGGCTACAACCTATTAGGTCTACATTCTACACCCCGGCCTTTGCCAAACTGGATCTGTAGCCTCCACATCAACCTGGACCATCAACCTGCTGGACTACACTGGACTACTACTTCACCATCATGTGGACTATCAAACTCCTCATCTGGATCACTATGTGTTTCACCGTCATGAGCGCCTCCCTCTGGTTGAAATACTTTGCAACGGAGCTGCTGTGTCTCTGGTCCCACTTCAGGACCACGCCAGCTATGCTTGCCCATCGTGACATTCTCAAACGACCAAGATATGTGCACCGTGGATGAGGTCGGAACTTTCACTACACACAGCACGACAGCAACACAAACATTCACTCTCTTTGGTCCACTGTGCCCTGCCCCCCTCGCACTACCACCCGTACTGTCAATCATAGTGTGGCCTTCTGCTCACCCCCACATCACGCCTCAGCACCATGGTTGCTAGAGCTTTCAGCTGCACTGCCCCCAGGCTCTGGAACTCCCTGCCCCCACACACACGACAGTCTGAAAACACAACAGCATTGAAATCCCACCTCAAAACCCACCTGTTCAAACTGGCCTATTCGTTGTAATGTTCAGTATACTGTCCACTGGCTCACCTTCACAGTATTACTATTTTATCCTCCCCTCCCACACATGTCTACCCTCCTTATTATCCTCGTCTTGTTTTATTCATGCTAGTCATGTCTTTGCCATGACTGGCTATTTTAACTATTTAACTATATTTAACTACATTGTCTTTTTATTCTCCTGCCCTGTAAGGTGTCCTTGGGTTTCCTGAAAGGCGCCTTCAAATAAAATGTATTATTATTATTGTCATGAATTCTCTTTAAGATGACTTCCATCTTTACTGTGGGAATAACAATGAGTTTGCCTCTAATGACTAAAAAATCTACCTCAGATACTGTAGTTCTCCTCTCACTTTATAGTAAGTATTTGACTGCCTCTGGCACCTTACCTACAAAATCAGGCCATCCACTTGAACCCTATGACTGTCCGGAGCTGCCAGTCATTTGCTGTGTGCGGTGTGGTGTGGCTGGTACCTGGCTCATGACAGCCTCAATGTGTGCTGCCACCTCCTCACGACAGACCCCATCCCCCTCACATTGCTAGCGCATCTGCCACTGCCAACATTTTGCCTGGTGCATGCTCTGCTATGACACTGCTATGACAAGTCCTTACTGTTCATGAGAGGAACCAATGGCTTGTGATCAGTAACAAGCCTAAAGCAGTCCAATCCATATAGGTATTTGTCAAAATGTTCACAGGCCCACACACTGGCAAGCCAATCCTTCTCAATCTGCACACAGCTTTTTTCCGCGTCACTTAATCATCTGCAGCAGTAGGCCACAGGTTTCCAGTGATCTCCATGATGCTGGAGTAGAACACCGCCCAACAGCGGCACCATAGCGGTGCACCATTCAGTCGGCTGTGTTACTTTTTCAATTATCCTCCATCTCATCCTCCATGCGTTGCAGTTCCTTTTTCACCAGCGGTACCAGTGGCAGGGTTATCCACCTGGCTGTCGGCACTGCATATGGCTGGGCATCATCACGCAGGGCTATTCTGACTGGCTCAGTTTTCAATAGCCCGCTCGATCCAAACACACCACTGACCTTGTCCATCCTCTTCACTAGACCCATTTTCACTGCTTCCTGATGGCCTGATAAGCAGCTTGTTCCATCTATCACATACACCTTAAAAGAAAACTTTTCTCCTCAATTGAGATTGCCCCCTGGGCTTAAAAAGCGTGTGTCTGGAGGCCCTAACATTATTTTAGGACTCATCTTTTTGAATGTCCCTTGATCGATAATGGTAGCGTTAGCTCCTGTGTCAATTTTAAAGGTTACTACCACATTGGTTATGGATAAGCCTACAGGCCATGTCTTTTATTTATCCTCCCTGTCAACTGCTCCAAGGAAGTATGTCTGTTCAGGCTGTTCACTTGTTACTTCTCTGACTGCTTTAGACTGACATTTACATTCCCAATATCCATCTATTGCACACAGCAGCTCCTTGGCTGCTGTTCTCATGTCTCATGTTCTCCCAACCCTTTGTTCTATACTGTCCGTCTTTCCACTTGACAGCATTAATGTTGGCCAGCTGAGTGTCCAGTCTGTTGGCTTGAAGATTGACATGTCTCATTACCGTCATTGCCTTGTTTCATTGCCTGGCGCACACGTTCAATCACCTGTGCAAGCATCAGGTCCACTTTGAGCTGGAACTGATGGGAAAGCTCTTTGTCTGCTATTCCTACCACAAGGCGATCCCTTATATGCTCATCCCTAGTGGCTGTGAACTGACAATGCTCTGCCAATTCATATAATGCCCTAATGTACATATCCACCGTTTCTCTGGGTTGCTGACACCATTGGTAGAAACATGCATGCTCATGTATGATATTGTGTCGTGGAATAAAGTACTCTTCAAACATTTTCATGACCACATCAAAGTCCTTCTTATCATCGTCCTCTTCAAACTCAAATGAACTGAATATCTTCTCAGCTTCACTGCCCATTGCATAGATAAGTGCAGTTACTTGAATCTCGCCGTCATTTTTGCTAAGTTTTGTGGCTAGCCGGTAGTGGCAAAATCTCTCTCTCTCTTGGGCTCTCAAACCTTAATTCGCTCGGTGGGCTAAACTTCGCCATCACTTTTGTATCGACACAGGGTCTATTGTGACACCATGTAATGTCTGTAGGTATCTCTTACAGACGTTATATTATGTAATAGCATGGTAACGGAATTGCCGCAATCGCTGTTTAGAAAGCATCCCTCATACTGATTTGTGAACTCCAAATTGATTCAATTAATGAACCCGGCCATCTTCTCTTTGTTGTTGGATTGTTGTTGGAAAAGCCAATAACAATGTGTTGATTCAGAGTGAGAGCAGAAGGTCTTCACAGACGGCTCTGTTGTTAGTTTGTTGGTGAGATATGTTGTGCGTAGCTCTAAAATTAAATACGATTTCATCCATAAAAAAGAGTAAGGGAAACGCTATTGATTGCGGATGCTGTTCTCTCTCTCTCGGACGAATACAAATATGACATTGAAAAATGACACATCCAAGTAATATATATGTGTGGGACACTGCACACTTGTTCAAGTAAAACGTTGTAGTAAGCAAGATCACTACTATATGAATTATGGCTTTACTGTTGTGCTTTACCCCTGGAAGTTGGGGATAAAGTACATATGGTGGCATTAACATGCAACCAAATGTAAGGAACCATTACCGTGAATAAAACTACTAATCTGGATTTGAACATTTTGGAAAAAAAATGTGGATCATGTAAATACACAAATCAAAAATATATACAGTATAACGCAGATGTAGTCGTTTTTAGATATTTTAATGCAGAAATAATAATTATCTGTAGATGAGTCTGTGTGTGAGGCTCATTTCCTGGGGTGGTAGTAGTCTGTGGTGGTGGTGCAAATTGGGTGCTGCTGCTGTCATCTGAGTGAGTCCATGTGTGAGGCTCGTCTCCTGGGGTGTCTTCTCTAAAACATGTGAATTATATTCTAATCTATGATTGATCATTCTGAACCATTATTATGCAAGACCACCCGACTAATTAGGTTGCTTCTGAATGTGTAGTTTTTGCAAACCACATATTCTATTTTCTTAAGAAATGTAGTGTGGTGTGGTAACTGTTCCTAGTTATTCGTCAAAAGTACTGTTTTTGCTAATTAAAATGTGTTATATAGAAACATCTGAATGTATTAATTGTTATAGGGAAATGAGTGAGGCACTGCATACATGTTACATTCTCATTAGGGGCTGAGCCCACCTAAAGGTCTGATCCTAGAATCGTCCCTGAATTCAGAAATAAATTATTCAGTTAAAAATACAAACATTGTAAAAAATGTTTAAGTTAAAGTATCGTAACATTTGCACAACAAGGGTAAGTGGTATTGGCATTGACACTGCTATAGTCCTCTAGTGGTATACTGTCATTCCTCATGGGGGTCGGCTCCTTCTCCCAGCTCAGGATGATGTCGGTGACTCCGTGGGACAGCAGGACCTTGTGCAACTAGACATGAAGAACAAATGGTCAATCATACACAGACAGACAGAAAGATAGATGGATGGGTGGGTAGATAGATACCTGAACTAAGATTTGGGCCTTGATGTCCACCTTTGTCATGTCAGCATTTGTCTGAAACTTGAACTTAATTTTTGTGGCCGTCTTTTTCACATCTAGACATACAGACAATCCAATTAATTTGTTTATGTTCATCATGTGTCTACACCATATTTTTTACTTTCTTTATTGATAACTAACACACACTTACCTCCATGGCAGACAAATGGAATTTCTAACAAACAATTTTCATCTTGCCAATGCCCATTTGGCGTCAAAATGGCACAATATTCACTAGAGTTGAAATTATCAGGCTGTGTTGGTGCCCAGTTCCTGAATTTTGAACGCATAATTCCAGACCACTTCCAGGCTTTCCTGAAGAGTCCAATCCAAACAGGCTGCCCTCCAGTTGTTTGGAGAACCAGTTGGTTCATAGATGAATTAGTAATGATGGCCATGTCCTTGTGGTTTTGACTGCAGTAGCTCCTGGCATCTGACCATGATAGTGCTTGGTCAACAAACACATATCCACTATCTAAATAACAAAACAAAACAAAATCCTGTAAAATAATTGATTACACAGAACTGTGAAAGACGTACAAACATGGTGAGTGCAAGTGCATGTTTGTCTCTGGGCAGGTTATAGAATAATTAAAGTAACATCATATTCATTAGTTCTTACCTTCTTGACACACAAAAGATTCATTCAATAAACAGTTGTGATCATCCCATGAGCCATCCTGAGTCATCATCACACAGAACTCCTCTCCACCATCATTTGATGGTTGCCCTGGAGCCCAGTTGACATAATTAGTTTTATTCCAAGGCCAATCGGCCATCAATTCAGAAGGATACTTCCAGGGTTTGAGGCGATCAAACAGTCCAATCCATGACAGGGGACCGAGTGGCATCATTTTCACTGCGTTGAGGTCCGTCAGGTCTCGGATGGTGGCCAGGTCTGTGTGACGTGTTCTGCAGTAACTCTGAGCATCGAACCAGTTCTTTGGGATGTTGACAAAGTGATATTCCATGTCCTGCGCAGTGTGACTTGTAGTAATGTGGGGTCCTATAGGAATTCATAACATTGGCATAAGCAGGGGATGTCATTATGACTTGAAGCTAATATAAAAAATAGGTTAGTAGGTTAAATTAAATAAAAAAAAATCTGAATAAAAATTCAAAGCATCCTTAAAGTGTGTTAAATTGTGTTAAATTGGCCACTAGGGGTGAGGTTTTTAGTCATTTAGTCTGTAAATGTAAAACAATAGGTCGTAGCTTACAAGTAAAAGCCCTTTTACATTGGATGTGATTGTTTGTTGCTTGCTGTGTTTGTTTTTCCCCCGGTCAATAAAATAATAACAAATCATGAAGCTGAATAGAACTGTGCACATACGATGTGATTACCGTTTTATATTATTTTGAATTACACCAAGGTCGGATTTACAGCATTGTAACCTGCAAATAAATGTAATTAACCAAACAAACCTGGGTATCTTTACCTTAGTTACCATGGACACTGTACATGATGTTGGGCATGGTGGAGGTAACAGCCTTCTGTATTTCTCACAGACACTCCTTTTATTGCATCCATAGTGGTGAACTACATTAATAGACCTATAATTATCGCTATCTGCTATATGTATTGATCATTTGTCTGGACAGCATTCTATTTTTAGTACAATAAGCACAAATTGCCGACTATATCCATTTAGGTCAAAAGCCCCAGAAATTCTTTGTGTCCTGTTTTTCCTTCAAGCAGGGCAAGATACGCACTGATATGACATTGATGATTTGACACTATGACATTAGTGTATGTAGCATCCTTAGTCCTCTGCCAACTAAAGACCAAAAAAAACCCAACTAAAGTCCAACTAAAGTCCACTCAATTATTTTTGACAGTTGAATAAATGAACGATTTAAAAGTAACATTTTGCCTTCTTACCAACAAGAAACATCATAAGCATGATGTGCTCCATATCAGATTCCTGCAAACTAAAAAACTGAAAAAAAATGCAAGTAAAATCATCAAAGAATGTTTGTTAAAAGGGAGAATTTCAAAGATTGAACTGATTAAGCCCAGATTGCAGAGGAAACCTACCTGTAGTTCATTGAACGTATTCCCTTTCTCTGTTGAGCTGACGAGCTTCGCTTTTTTTTTTACAAAAGTGATGTTTTCCTTAAATGTTCCCATGGACCTCTTCTTGTCCAATAGACGTGTGTGTACGACTTATGTGTGGATATCATATTTGCATATTTGCCATGAATGACTATGTTCATTATTGTTAATACATACACACAAAGGGTCGATGCAGTCCAGTATTGAGCTATGACGAAAAAATAACTTGATTATTAAATTCAGAATGTCTGTTGAATAGGTTATTGTGGCCAGTGGATATTTTATGCCTGTTTGCCAGTGTATTGTGTATGCTCAACCATAGTAGTATACAACCATGGTTGAGCCATGCTGTGGCTCCACACCGCCAACTTTTAATTTATACTAAATTATGCAAATCACATTCTTTTGCATAATGTTTCCATGTAAATTCAACCTTAATCTTGGACCTAGTAGTCCTACTCAGTCCTCTCTCTCGTCAAGGTCTATGTAACTCTAGACATCCAAATGTCTGCTATTGCAAGAGAAGGCTTTTCTGACATCATGTCGATGTGTTCTTTTGTTTTGTTGTATAAGACCAGTGTTAATGTCTGGGCAAAATGTGTGCAGGGAGATGATGGCAATTACTTTAAACATGTTCTTGAGCCCTGTACTCTGTGCTCTGAGAAGGGTCTCATATCTGCCGCCATCGCTGCAGTGTTCTCGACCAAAACAACCACATACTGTGTTCACTTAAGATTGAGTTTGGAGACCATACATAACCCACTGTGATCCATCCATATCAAGTGAACACGCATTTACTGTACTTCAGAATCCTCAAGCATCAATTCACTTAATGTGGATGTTTTGGCCGGAATATACGCCATTGGTTAATGTGTGTACATGTTGTTTCTGATTAAGTCATTTATTGTGATTTTTTTTATTCTACAACTGATTCATGTATTGTTCAGTTCGCAGCGTGCACTGATCTGTGAACAGTGACCCCCGTACTGTCTGTGTGTGTGTTCACTGTCCTTGCCATATACCGTACTTTGCATTTACATGTACAGTCTGGGTGTTTTTCAGGTCTTACATTATATTATACAGTTTTATACTGTATTAGCTCTCTGGTTTGGAAATGTTCATTCATGAATTAAATTAACTCACCAAACGCAAATACGCATATCATTTTGGTGTGTAAACGTGAAGGTTTTATGAATAGTTTTTTGAACATTTGCAACTGATGGCATATGCATTATTTCCTATAGTGTTACTCAGAAAAAAATGCTATTCATAGATGAATACATTTTGTCATTTATCAAGTAAGGTTGCAAGCTGTTTTCATTTTCCATTTCACTGATTAAGATGATCATATTAATAATCTGTGTATATTGGCTGTTAGCCATCAGATAAGATAGAAGATCAGGTAGATTACTTTTGGCCATGGTGTAACCGAATATGTATCATATCATATATGATTATATGATAAATCTGAAAGAATATATTGATCCATCGACCATAGCCCAATTGTCCCAAATGGATAACATAACATATTGGTGTCAGTAAGTATACCAAGAAGTAAGTATCATGATTACAAAGATCGAAGCAAGTATACAGGCCTAATACAAAATAGCCATATTGAGCGATTCTTTGAACATAACTATGACCTGTCATTTTGTGAAATCATTTTGTGACATTTTTTTCCAAAGAAAATAAGTCTTGATATGCAGTTCCAAAGTGTTGACATGCAGTATGATATGCCACATCAAACAGCATTCTGCTGCAACTCCCAAATGAATAATCTAGCAAATTTGTTTCATACTCGTCATGTTACTGTTGTCTGTTGTTGGAGTTGGACAACATCACGTGTGGAGCCCTCATGGTGTCGTAATGGCATTGGGAAAAATGGTGAAATACACTGTTTCCATAATGGTGAACATATGTGTGTGTCTGTTCCTATAAGTATGTACTATAGTAGTGCTTACATTTGTATACAAATGTAGTATATACATTTACAGTGCAAAGTCACAATATGAAATATGGAGGACAGAAGATGGACCTTGAGGCATATGTTCACAATGCTGATTATGTCGTCCTGTTCACGGATAAATACAGAAGAAGAAGGGCATTTACCAGACGCAAAGCGACTTACAATTCGTACATTTGTGGGGTTCGACATGTGGACAGTTGGTGGAGGGGATCGAACTGCCAACCCTCCGGTT
>OMKI01011960.1:0-14310 GCA_900302315.1 Phycis blennoides | reverse complement strand
CCCCCCCCCCCCCCCCCACCCCACCCCCTTCATGTTGTTTGTGTTTGCGTCATTGTGGCCACGGTGGATGTCAATCATAAAATAATGGACCCGTGGGAACACACGCATACTTCATACTTCATGGCATGTGCACGTGAGCAGAACTGTGCCCGACCGACCCACTGGTCCAGGACCAGATCGTGGACAAGCACAATGCGTTCAGGAGATCGGTCCAACCGCCTGCAGCCAACATGTTGAAGATGGTACGTTCCTCCTGTGTCCCCCCCACCCACACACATGGTTCTCAATATAGTAGTGGACCAGGAACTATTATTATACTTTTATCATTTAGCATTGTTATTAATATTGTAGTGGACTAGGAACTATTATTATACTTTTATCATTTAGCATTGTTATTAATATTGTAGTGGACCAGGAACTATTATAATAGTTTTATCATTTAGCATTGTTATTAATATTGTAGTGGACTAGGAACTATTATTATACTTTTACTAGAATTTTTTATCATTATTAATATTGTAGTGATCTAAGAACTAATATGATGCTATTATCATTCAGCATCTTTGAATATAATTTAGCATAACTATTAATATTTTAGTGGCCTTGGGGTGTTTAAAATGGAAGAAGCTATTTCTGCTCTTAACTTTATTGACTTAATTGCAGCAACACGTCATCATATGCCTACATCAAATTTTACACCTTGATTAATAACAAAATGTGAGTCATACAAGCAGCCCTATGGGACCACGGTGACAGTGCAATCACTGTGCTACGCTGTAGTGCACTGTGATAAGCTACAACACACTACGCCACACCAACCCCGCAGCTCTCACAGGCAACACCTTGTACCTCCTAACATATAATTATAATCATATAGTCATATAATTGTATGTATATCTACTGTGAGTGCCAGGTGGGTGAGGTTCACCTTAGTAATGACCTTCTATTTAAACACGCACAAATTACAAATCGTTGAGAGTTGCTTTTTAGCACTTGACAGTAATTGGTGAGCACACACACAGGAGTCTCAAACAAACACAATTCAACACATGCTGTTTACTTAACAATTAAACAAAAAAATAGTTTGAAAGGCCAATTATACATAAAACCAAAATCACTATGGTAAAGACCCAAAATCAAGTAAATAAAGTAATGTCTAACCCCTACCTGGTCCTCAAAGTAAAGTCTGTGGTCACTGTCTAACCCCTACCTGCTGCTTAATGACCTGTATCTGAATTCACTGTAAGTCACTTGAGATAAAAGCGAAATTACTTAAAAAAAAAAAAAAAAAAACTATTATTGTTTTGCAGGGACAGCGCACAATTAACAGTAATTGCACCAGAACTAGCTAGCAGCTGATTTACATTTGTTGTCCCTGGGAAGGTAAATAAAAAAAACAACCACAGTACAGCAATACAAAACATCAAACAGATGTAGTATCTTGATGTGTTGAGGAAAAGGAGAAACCACCGCTGACACGTCCCACTTGTATATTAAAAAGGGTTTATTACAAAGTAGAACAGTGTCAAAAAGGTCCGAATCTTGAGAGAGAGCCTCTGTGGCCAAATTCTGAGAACACTCTGTCAGCCTGGTCCTGATGCACAGTTTAAATACTACTTCTCAGATGATTATCTTAACAGTCAGGCACCTCCTGTGCCCAAAGCTTTTGTCACAACAACTGGCTTCTTTGCACCTCTGACCTCGTAACACCATAAACTCCCGTTCCATGCAAACGACCTCAAGAAAAACATACATCTCCTTATATAGTATGAACCAACTGACCATACACTACACAGCACAATACATAGAAGTCTGTCATTGTGAGAGAAGATAGAATTAGAATGATACATACAATCAATACAAGGCACTCATTGGTGGTGACACGTTTGTGCTGACTTTAGCCAATGCTTTAGGCTGATTTTAAAAACTGCAATCTTATATAATATTGTAATCAAGTGTACAGTATATATTCTCTTTCTTGGCAGAACTGGAATGATGACGTGGCAGCCCTTGCCCAGGGCTGGGTGGACCATTGCGTTTTAGCCCATGGGCCAATAAGTAGCAGGCTGCTGAATGGTACAACCCTCCGTCCTCCATCTTCTCTCTATCTATGTATACCTCGAAGGTATATTTGCCTTCTATTCTCTCTTCTTCCATCTTCCCTTTAGCTTTCCTGGTATAGTGAAGGACTGTGAAAATTAAAATAAGTAATACATTTAATCATTTTAATGTAATACATTTTATAGAACATTTGAAATGCACTCAACCAGAAGAGGCAAATAGATGTTATTTAAACACTGCCTTTCTTACCAGAAAATAGTGATAATTTATGATATATTAATAATATAACGCCAAAATTCCAGACAATTTCATTTTTTTCATTATGTAATATTAATATGACATTGATGAACAAGCAAGACGTGTAAAAGTCATACAATCTGGAACTTTATCACGGCTCTCCTTTATCTGTGTTATATAACAAATAATTTCTCCATCTTAATGCCTTAACTGAACATATCTTATCTGACCATCTTAATGGTATTTTAGCAAAATTTTTAAGAAAAACATACACATGGTACACTAAGCTAAAATGGCTTATCAGGCAGGGCTTTATCATCCAGGGGTCAAACTTTGAACCCAAAGGCATGCACATACATACCTACACGTATTATACCTGCATGTGTGCCCCCCCCAACACACAAACACACACACACACGCAACCACACACACACGCACACACATGCACGCACACACACACACACACACAAACACACACACACACACACACGGATGCACATACAGACGACCCTTCACCCCTAAACAAACACACACTCACGGATGCATACACACACACCTGACTAGTCGCTCTGGGCTGTGCAGACTACGAGTTGGGGGAGAATATCTTCTACTCGTCCGGAAAGGTTGACTGGGACACGGTGATCACAGCCTGGTACAACGAGGTGAACAACTTCAAGTACCCCAACATATCCACAGAGGGAAAAGTCGTGGGCCACTACACGCAGGTATTGTCCGCTAGCTTTTCACCTGGTTATTCTTGAGCCACGGGTGTTCATTCAGCCGTCCGGGCTGAACACGTCGGCATAGCACAAAGCCATCAACAGAAAACAAAAACGAGAACACGCGCTCGCCGTTCATCGAAAACCTTATCCGTGGGTCTGCTTTCACGATGCCAATGGGAAGGCCGATTTACACTCACCGGTGTGGCGCTCAGAGGCCCACGTCTCACTGGGTTACGTGTGCGTTTTTCTTTTCATTTTTTGGACCCCCTGCTGTGTTCATGGTCCATTGGTTAATTTGTACCAATAGTGAATCCAACGTGGATCACATTTATGATGGACTAGTGTCACGGGTTCGTTTTATCCGTGAAAAAGTGATGGCTCAGCCGGCAAACTTTGGTGTGGTGATTTTTTATTTATAAATCCCAAAAACCCAACACCAGTTTCATGCATACATCGTCATTTGTAAAATAGATCATCTCCAAAGTATAAAGGCCACCTGAAGTCACTGAATTTGTGGTGAGGAAAACCTTTGGTGGTCCAATGCCCATAACTCCCCAACGCAGAAACCAGCTGTCACCTACCTGGCCCCGGTGGCGATTCGACACACCGGTTGAACTAGGCTTTAACCCCCGCTGTGCAAACACATTCTTATTTACCGACGGCAGCTATGAATTCAGACTAGCCAACTAGCCAACATCAAACATGGCCCGTGTATTATGTAAGCGCTGTGTGTTGTGTGCAAAGAGACGTGTTACTGATTACTCTGGGAACACTGACCGGCTTGTATGTGTGTCTGTGTGTGTGTGTGTGTGTGTGTGTGTGTGTGTGTGTGTGTGTGTGTGTGTGTGTGTGTGCGTGTGTGTGTGTGTGTGTGTGTGTGTGCGTGTGTGTGTGTGTGTCTTGGCCCCAGGTGGTGTGGAACAGCTCATGGCGGGTGGGCTGTGGAGTCAAGCAGTGCGAAGGAGTCTTCCTATACAGCTGCCAGTACTACCGAGCGTATGTCGCACACATATTTGGGACTTTACTGTTTGAGTTGTTGAGCAGACGCTTCCAAGTGACTGACAGTGATTTCGGACATACGTCCACGGTGTGCTTGAGGAGGAGGTTGGGGGGTCAGGACGTCTTGCTCAAGGGATGTTTCCTGTGGTTTTGGGCAGTTGACATCATTGGGGCTCGCGTCAGCTTGGAGACACCTTGGAGCTATATAATAACTACATTTATTTTTCTACTGCTGTTTTTACTTGATGATTACTGATGACCTGATTACCGTCCTTTATATTTTGCTATCTATCTCTCTCCCTCTCTTACAGGGGTAATTTTATAGGATGGCCTCCATACAAAGAAGGAGCTCCCTGCTCTTCCTGTCCAGAAAACTGTGATGACAAACTCTGCAGTGAGTAACATACATAACACAAGTTTATTAGTCTTAATGACATGCCTCCATTTCAGACATATAAAAGCATACGAATTTGAATGGTAGTTACAGAGTTGGTTTAATCATTCATCATGACATTATTACTGTCTGTGGTGGTATTATTGTGTTTGAAGGTGCAAGTTTTGATTAGCCTTGGATATGATATATTCAAGTTTATTTAGGATTTCACATTACTACAACTCTCTTGGGTAAATCCCATGATGCAGCCCGCATAACCCTACCCTCATGCTCTTATTTGTTGTACGTCTCGGCACTTTAATTGCTCTTTGTAACTTGGCACTTAGTCAGAGATGTTGTATACCAGCAATGGTTAACCTAGCAATTGAAATGCTTGAAACTTATTCTGGTGACTTTCTTACTGTATTAGCAGCAATGAAATGTTTCACCTTCTTATGATAAATGTACTCTTTGTAAGTCGCTTTGGATAAATGCGTCTGCTAAATGCCCTAAATGTAAATGTAAATGTAAATTATGCATTCTGATGTACAAGCCCTACTATGTGTGTGTGATTTGGTGAAGTAGTCAGTTGTTACTGACACCTTACTCTCCTCTTTCTGTTCCCAGCCAACCCATGTCCATATATAAACCGATACCTTAACTGTCCATCTCTGAAGGCAGTTGGAGGGTGCGACAATGCGTGGGTTAATTCCAATTGTCCCGCCGAATGCCAGTGCCCAACTGAGATCATCCCAGTATACAAGAAATAAATCCTCCCTGTCGCATGTAATCGCTACGCTAACATAGTGTATGCTAAGGGTGTGTATGCTTGAATGGGATCAAGAAATGTATAGCTCCCTGGTGATGATGAAGTGAGCGGTATCTATGGCTAGCATAAGCTTTATTTTCTCTTGACGAATGTGATTAACATTTTTTTTTTTTCTTTACTTTTCCACATCACAGACAAACTTGGTCACAGATTAGATCTGTGTAACAGACACATATTGGGCTATTGAGTTTAGTTTAGCAAATTTTGTAAATGTTTTAAGACGTGATGACCGGGTTAATAGTGCATTTAAAATGTATCTCTTCTATTTGAAACAAAGAGACTGACTGAGAATGGTTTTATGACAACATACCTACCAGAAAAAGACAACAGAAGTATTCTTAGGGGATTTAAAGTGGTGATTCCCTTTAGATTCCCTCACAGACAAATCAAATATGCTTCTTTATGATGTTCAAACAAAAGCTGACAATCCTTCAATTGAGCTTTCATTTTAAAGGAATAAATGAGCAGATGTCGATGTGGTTTCTGTGTTTCTATGTGCATTCTATGTTGGTTGTTGAAACGTGACCCAAAGGACTTCATCATGATGAACGGTGAAGTAGTTTGCAATAGAGGAGACTTCTGACAGTAATCCATTACAGTCAGTAGGTGGCTCTATTGTACAACACTCTGATGATTGATGAACGAGGAGGGTTTTACTGTCAAGTCAGCGTTTGAACATCCACGCTGTACAGCTCACAGACGGTTATAACTAAATAAATAAAGGAATGAAATGGCTTGTAACTCTTGTAAGGCTATGTTTTTTTTTATTGTCACTGGCCCATGCTAGTGCACGCACGCACGCACGCACGCACACACACACACACACACACACACACACACACACACACAGCATTTTTTTTACTGGAGCTATACAATGAGAGGGGATTTGACTCATTAACGACATGTCTGTGCTAATTAGTGAAACAGATGGCGCTCTAAAAATAATAGGAGGAATTTTACGTGGGACTTGGCCGGTAGATAGGTATGGACCTAATCTCACAACATGGAATAGGACCAGAAGAAGAGTTCTCAGTATCTTAGTTGCAACATTACCTTTGGAGGGCATTTCTCAACATCAGTTAACCTGATCTATCCCCCCCCCCCCCCGCCCCCGAACACACCCCTGTTTGACAGTGAGATTATTAGCTCTGTTATGTGGTTGAGTTTTTTTCCGTGTCACCCGGATCCTTGAAGCCCTTTTCCAAATACAGGCCTACTTGGCGTGAAAGTGCATTGCTTTAGTTAAGCCTTTTGGAGACAAAGATGTTGACAAGCTGCTAAGATCGGAGGAGGTGAGTTTTGAAATTTGAAGATAGATGATAAAATAGGCCTATCATTCTAATAGACTGTGTTCTCTGCGCATTGGTCGACTCTTCAGTAAATTTGGTCCTACGCCCGAAGCGGATGGGGAGGTGTAGCCTGTAGGCTATAGGCCTACATCTGAGCGTCCTCGCCATCAACTTAGACCAATGGAACAAAACGTAATCACCCTGTAACGTTCTGCTGTGCTGTTATGCGGGCAGTGGGCACCTAGGTGTCCGCTGGAGGAAAAGGGTTCATCGTTTCATCATGTACAGCGAGGTGTCAGCAACACAACAGCAAATTGATAGCGGGGAGCCTGAGGGTACCGTGCATCGTCAGCGACTCTATTCTAGATGTTACTCTGGTCTCTTGAGCAACAGGTCAGTCGTAAGCGTCACCAGAGGTATTTTCAGTGCTACAGGCTATAAATAAAAACCATCAGTTTCCTGGCTACTTGGAATGTCAGTATGTGAACACGCAAAACACTTTTGATAACCAAACCAAATCGGCTTGCTTTTGATAACATGACGGTGTAATTTTGTCTCGCCACAATTTCATTTTTTGGATACCGGCTTTCTGTTAGCAAACAGGGAAACAACATCATAACATCACCCCCTCATTCACGAACTGCCATTCACGACACCATTTTAGACTTGGATTAAAAAGTGAAACTCCATTGGAATTGAATCCTCTAATAGGATTATTTGGTGAAAGGGTGGAGCCTTAGCTCATCTTCAGTAGGCAATAGAAAGTTGTGTGTTTTTCGAATTGTTTATTTGCTACTCATCGGATATCTTACTCTGGCTGGTTTCTCCAAATTACCCACCCGACCTTTAACCTGATTAGTTATCGCTGCATCCTCATTAAAGGTGTGGTATGCGGATTTATTGACCCACAAGTGTAGCTCATTTTAAATTCTGAAAGGCTGGCTCTTCTGCTTGCACTACCAACATGAACGCACAACATTCTAGACGGCTGACTAACTGCTAAAAACAACAACACAGTCACGTCAGTAATTGTCATCCATGTCTTCACAGTATAAATGCCAGACCATTTTAGGTCTGGCATGTACCAAAGTTGTGAATTTATTATCATGTGTCACCATAAGGCTACTGCATGAGCAAATTAGTAGTCTACATAGTGCTTAATTTAGTAGACAATACTTGGGTTAGACCGTGGGTTGTTGAAAGGCGCAATATAAATTCAATGTATTATTATTATTATTATTAATACTGTAGACAATACTGCATAAATAAAAACAGTTGGAAACCTTTTTGTCTAAACATTAGTGCTTTATCTGTAATTCTGGAATAACAAAGTACTGAATATTAATCTAAATAGGCCTATATGTGATACTTTATTCCTTGAGTTTTCAGTGACATTTTCAAATGGAATTTGCTCAAGATTTTGCTTTCTGTCTGTTTTGGCAGTGCAAGCCAAATGTGGAAAGGGAGTTTTCTTGTCTTGTCAGTTCAACGTTTATTTTTATACAATGACTGGTCCCCACAATGCTGTGTGTCACTCATTGGTTGTTCCAGCTTTTGGCACATCAGTGGTCTAGCCAAGATACACAACCAAAAATCTGTATCCATCATTCATGGAAAGAAAGATGAAGCTACTTATCTATCATTATGCAACACTATGCAAGAATGTAGTTAAACAATGTTTAACCACATTCTAAAGTATCTGCTTATTCTGTGAAAATGACATACCTCACCTTTAAAAAAAACAACAACCAGTGGGATACAAGTTGTTTAGCAACGGGTGATGCTGTGAGTTCCACTGAGGAAACAAAACTACCAAGCTGGCTAGCCCCCTATTAGCCTAAAAACGACATAGCTACAAGGCTAGCACCTATTGGTCTGGTGTAGTACAAACTACGTAGCTATAAGACTATAAGACTAGAACCGATTAGCCTAGTAGTACAAACTACCTAGCTCCAAAGCTAGCACCTATTAGCCTGGCAGTACAAAGCAGAAAGCCCACACATCAGCCACAGTAGTCCCCACACGGCCAGCAGGAGCAACTCATGGACCGCCGTGTCTCCTGTGGAGTGACAAGCACCCAAAAGGCAAGTTTTAACCGTTGTTTGTGAACTTTTCGGATAAAAGCCGAATCTGTTCCAGTCAATAGCGTTGCTGTATTTATTTAGTAACCGCTACCGAGACGTTAAGCAAATGTACTGTAAGGACAACGCGTAACCGCGACTAGTTTGACACAAACACAGAGCAAAAGAGTGAGATTATTAAAAAAAAAACTTGTTGATGAGCACAATGCGTAATTTACCAGCGGAACACGTTGCTCTTTCGCTGTACATTCTGTAAATGTGTGCAGGGCGAATATTGCATTCATCGTAACATCCGCTTCCAATGTCAGCGAAATCAATAAATAGTGAGCCTTGTGGTCGTTCACTCCACGCGTCTCTTCTTTTAACTGCAGGGCGCTAAATAGCTGCCACAACTCATGTCATTCAGCACAAATACAATAATCGCTGTGATTTGTTTCCAGCGGACAATGCACGGAGAAGGCGCTGCGGCTCATTGGAACCTGATATGCCTCTGCTACAAAAGATGATATGGACGGATTTTCTGCACATGTAATAACGCCACGGCGATAGGCCAGGCAGGGAATCGAAGTACAGCCCAATACACCCCCCCAAGTCTTTACTACACCGGAGGTGGACGGCTAGTCGGTGTGCAAGTGTGCCCATGGCGGAGTTTGGGGAGAACGACAGAGAGCTGCCTCCGTCGAGTACAGGGGATACACCCGTGCCTCGCGACGAGGGGACTGGCAAGACGCATTGCGAAGCGTCGGTCTTGAACGGGGACTGTGGGATACCAGCAGACATGGTTGGGTCTGGGTCCATCGCCGTACCTGGCAGTCAAGCTGGTCTTGAAGCCGCCAACACATCGGCCGGAATGGATGCCAAATCTGGAATCCCACGCCGGAGCAGCATTATCAAGGTAATCGGTACAACGTATACTGTATGATATCGGGTCCTGCGTTTCAGCGTGCATGTCTGCAAGCACCCAATACTACGCATGCAGAATAGCCGATCTTGTTTCATTAACCCCTGTAGGGTGTTTCCCCATTTCAAGCAACCTCGCCCATAGAAATATGCTTATTGACAGACAGTAAAAATGGGTGGTTTGCACAATCTATGCTCGTAATGAGATCATCAACAGCACCATATCCTGTTTTGCATCGATGTTCAACATTTTCTGAGATGCATTCGAGTCATTATCTTCACTAGTTTAATCCAATTTGATATGATAACCTAATACATCCAAACATGTGGATTGAACCGGTCTCCTTCACGTCAAGACAAACACATCAACACATACTGCAACTACAAACTGACGTTTCTGATCACAAGTATATCGTGTTATTATGAAAACAAAAGTATGAAAAAAAAACAACAATTTTTAAAATGCTGAGGCTTGACAGGATGTTATAGTGCAGTGGTCATCATAGTTCACCGTCATCATTCTTCTACTGTATCTGTAAAGCTGTATCAAATGAATTCTCATGTAATTGTCAGTGATGGTTGTCACTGTATAAAAAGGGCTTATAATTGATAAATAAAGCCTTGCATTTGAGCAAGACACACACACACACACACACACAGCCTTTCTAGGTCCATGGCTGGTGATGTTATTCTTTTTCAAAGGAGAACAAAAATTAAGCTACACATGCCAGACAAATGCTATGTTATTGATCATAGTATTCTTATCGGCGAGTATCACTTTTGATGGTACTCCATAGCAGTGTTGTGGTGTGCTTGCTAGTTACTCAGGTGAGTTTTAGAAGGGAAAAGGATGCGGTTCTTCTCTGGTTACGTCACCCTAAGCAGTAAGCCAGTGGCACTTAGCCATTGCCTTTATTACTGTGTAATGAACCTATGCTACTGGACTGAATGTATAGCTCAGGATGATGTATAGCATGCTACGTGTAGGCCCAACAGATAGCGTGTCAAAACAAACTAGGAAGGTACACACAGTGTTTGCCAACCGCATGTTTGCATAACAATGTTCTCACTGGGTCACCTGTACCACTATACACAGTAAGCTGCATATTTGGCAAACTTATTCAGAAAATGCAAGCTTTAATAAGACCTTACTGAAAGACAGTATAACAACATTGGAAGCATGACAATGTTCTTCTCCCCAGTACAAAATCAAGATCGAGATTTAGTTAGCGCAATTATCTGCCAGGTTTCTCAGTCTGGTTACATTGGAGCCAAAGCATTCTTGGCAACATTGTAGGCGTTGAGGTTTGATGCAAGTGGGCACACTCTTGATGTGTGTATGGGCGCCAGGTTAGCTTCCCTGCAACCAACCAACCTATCTCTCGGTTTTCAGCACACGGGCCGTGATGTGTTTCAATGAGCCTTCAACTTGGATGACCTACGCAGGCTCCTTCTAAAGAAACCAGAGGCCGGGTCTTCTTTTTCACCTTTCCCCTCTATGTGGGGAGGGTGGGGATTGCGGGGGCGGGGGCGGGGGGGGGGGGGGGGGGGGGATTCAGGACATACGAAAGGGATGGACTGCAAGTCCTGCAAGCCCAACAGTTTGAATGACCCTTCAGTCGGGGGTCGGGTGGAGGGAGGAGTCCGCGGGTGGTTGACAACAAGAACCACCGCTTACACTTTGGTTTGCGGCGGCGTTGTGCGGTGCTGGCCGCTCACCGGGATGTGGGTCGGCTGACGTTTTAAGCGCGTTTTAAAATTCAAAGGCTCGGTCATTTGCACATCGAGGAAAGGCTTCCGTTTGGGATGGAAATGGGATGTGAACCAAGCACAGCTGGCAGCCATCTTCATCACTGCTGCTGGTTCTACAGAACAGCTGCAAAGTGCCAGTGGAAATGTTTTTTAAGTACGTTTTTGTACACCAGGCGGTCAAACTCCCATAGGCTTCGGCTAAACTGTACTGTATGTTCATATTCAATATCCGTTCTTAGTTAACCGACTGTCGCACCTCGCGTGTGGGCAAACGGATCACCTGCTCATCTGCCATTCTCTCCAAACACAAAGTCCCCCCCCCCCCCTTCAGCACGCGAGTTCTGATTCTCAAACGGTTTCAGCGTGCGCGCATTACCAGAGAGGCCTGGACCGAAGGCTATAAAACCATATGCCATTAAATATGCAGCAAGCTTCGCATTCATTTGCGGGCCAATATTTTCTTGGAGCTGAGCTTCACTTTTTTTTTTTTTTTTTTTTTGTGTGTCGTGCTTATTCTGTGTTTTTGGCAGCTGGTGATGGTGAACATTTCCGAAGCGAAGGCAAAGTGGCTGTCAGAAGCTCAGCGCACCGCTAACAAGGTCGTCCGCTGCATGCCAGCGACTCGCGACGCGGCTGCAGCCTGGGCGTGTGATTTTCTTCTTCTTGTGCGTTTGTAGTCATGGCAGGATGTGGTTTTGCGCAAAGGCGGACCACCGTGACACGTTCACAGCCCGTTTGGTCTCGCTGCTCTGAGGCAACCTGAAGCCACAGAGGCGTTTTGTATTTGAGGAACACTTTTAGTACACTGACTAGGGTCGGTGGAGTCACGCTTTTGGTTCGCTGTTCGCTTTTCCTCTCTCTCTCTCTCTCTCTCTCTCTCTCGCCGACACATTGACAACAGGCCCGTCTGTCAGTGGCCCCGCCCTCTGAATGTACACTCAATCAAAGCGTGATCAGGCGTGGGAGGACGGATCGTTGTTGGCTTTTCTCAATGTACAATACGTATTTATGATCAATCTGTTGGTCACAAGTCAGTATGAGAGACACCAGAAATGCGTATATGTAATTGAATAATTGTCATAATGTCAACCACTCGTGTATTCATTTTGTCTGCATTTAGTATGGAGAGGGTCTGTGATGGTTTCCACTAATGCACATGTATGGAAACTCAGGATGTCTGTGTGCGTTACACCCACACTGGAACTCCACTGGCCATGCAGTTCCTTACCTTGTTTTTACTGATGTAGAGCGAGTGGGATACTCTTTCTACAACATTGATTTGAATCCATGGCGAACATTGAAACGTAAGATGTCTCAGGTTTGATTGCATTTTAGTTAGGCTATTGTTGAAGGCAAGGTACTTTGATATTCACCTATTTTTTTGAAATATTGACCAAACTTTCATCAATATTTATTTTGTGCACATATCGATAATAAAGCCATACATATTGGGCTTATTTTGAATAAAGAAAAAAACTATTGGGAATTTGATCCACATTCAATTGAGGATGTCTAATTAACAAATCTAATTAATTGTATAATAGCTTGTTCATCAATTCCACCCCCAGGTCAACGGCCGTTAAAGAAATGTAAACAAGTGCAAACAAGTGACATGTAAATAAAAACAATGAAATTGAGCCCCTATAACACGAGACACATTTTGAGACGCTGTTGACACAGTGGTGTTAAAATGGTACACAACCGGCAAGTTCTGTCAGGGAAAAAAAGCCCAGCCCAAGCGCCGACATATTTAATACCAGTCGATGCACTTTCGAATTCAACCCGTGTAGAATCGGGTGCGCCTCGGGCCTTGTCCCATGCTGGGCAAACGCTGTGCATGTGATCCACGCTGAGTGTGCTTCAGCCCGGCCAGCCGTCACACACGTCCCTCCGTTTGCATCGTCAGCCGTGAACGAAAACACCGAGTGTCACCGCCGCGTCCGGACGAATCACGGCGCGTTCGCGAGGTACCCCGGTACGGACTTCAACCCGGGCGCGAGTCAGCACTGGAAACGGAACGCGGAGACTGCTGTACAGTCTGCTGCTCGCTCACAGGGGAAGTGTTCTGCACTGGATGAGTCAGTGAAGAAATAAACGGGAGGGAGATGTTGAAATGGTGTTTTTTTTGTCTTTTTTTTTTAAGGCGCTTGTGTGGGACGTTGTCCTTTTGGCTAACTTCCTGTCTGTTTTGTTTTATTTTATTTTTTTGCAGTTGCGCCACGCGTTGTCCCACCCACCGATGGGCCGCGGCCATATAAATGCAGGCCTCTCGCGACTCCCGGCTCTGTTTTCATGGCAACTTTGTTTACTTCGTTGTTTTCTTGAGCTGTTTGGTTCGCCGCTCACGAGAGTGAGACTGCTGGAGTCGGTAGTGTCACCTGTGACCTCATCGTCAGTCGACCCTGAAGGTCCTTCTGGCTGCACGTGAACATAGAGAGGATCGCCCCTCCGTGGAGCTCTCTCTGCTGGTGGAGTGGGAACGGGATACCTGCATTCTGTTTCTTGTTTACCGCAGAGCTGAAGGACTGGGAGACGCATGTTGCTAACCAAACAGTCAACACCCTCACAGCCATCCGTGATGGCTTTTGGAATATAGGGCTATTTCACCCTGGGGGCCTATTTTAGCAAATAATATAGTTTACAGAGCCTTTAACCACACAATCTGCGAGCCCTGAAGCTAGAAGCATGCTAGCTGAGAAAGTGTGTGTGTGTTTGTGTGCGTGCGTGTGTATGTGTGTGTGTGTGTGTGTGTGTGAGTGTATGTGTGTATGTGTGTGTGCATGCAATTGTGTATGTGTGTGTGTGTGTGTGTGTGTGTGTGTGTGTGTGTGTGTGTGTATGTGTGTGAGTGCGTGTGTCTCTCCTTCCTATGTGTATGTCTATCTCCTGTGTGTGTGTGTGTGTGTGGTTGTGGGAGGCTGGGTGGCTCTATGTGGGGCACCAGCAGAGATAGGATTTCAGGAGCGGGAGAGGGAACACCCACAGAGCAGCCGGGAGAGCTGCGGCACTGCAGCTCAGCATTGTCTCGCAGCAGGGCCGGCTTAATTGGCACCAGGGGATCCAGGGA
>OMKI01011950.1:9470-20226 GCA_900302315.1 Phycis blennoides | reverse complement strand
GAGTAGGTGAATAGGGGACACGGACACTTACAAGTGAGCTAGAGACCTGGGGTCTCTTTATATGAAAGACGGCATATAAGCAGTGTTTGTAATAACGGCGTTTAAAAGAACGGCGTTAGGTAACGCCGTTATTTTTTCAGTAACGGGGTAATCTAACTAATTACTGTTTCCGTCGTTACAATGCCGTTACCGTTACTGAACGTTAAATGCGGTGCGTTACTATGCATTGATTGAATAAACTGCGTAATCCGAACGCAGCCCTGGCTCCACACTGCTAGTGAGGAGACCGGGTGGGTTAACGACGAGACGAGCGATTATGATTGGCCAAGGCAGAGTCACGTTTCATGGTAGCCAATCGGAGCCAGTGTTTTTAAACACAAGCCAGCAGACGCGCGCCACACACACACATACACACACACACACACACACAAACACACACATACACGCACACGCACACACAAACACCAAACAGGTTCGATGAAGCAGCAGAAATGGCGAGTCCGGAGCAATCCGATGAAAAGTTGGCATTTTCAAGGTGGAGATATATATATACATAAAGCAACTTTTTTTTTACAGTAAGGCAAATAGTTACTTTCCCTGGTAACTAGTAACTTTTATTATAGAGTAATTCAGTTACTAACTCAGTTACTTTTTGCAACAAGTAGTGAGTAACTATAACTATTTACTTTTTTTAAAGTAACGTTCCCAACACTGCATATAAGGTTATCAATGCTCTAGCCCGACAAGCAGTGACTCAGCAAAGCCTCAGCAAATGCTTGCAACATTTTGAGCTGCTATTCTTCCGATACCGACAACCTACTGATCTAACATGCATATCTGAGAATCAGACATCTATTTCATAAAAACAAAATGTATGAGCAAAATGAACATTCACTTTTTTTAATCTTGCATGGCCGTAGTGCAGGCCTTTTGACCTTTTTACCCCAAACTTGTCCAGAGGCCACTTGTTCACTCCTTAAGGCACGATTTTCCATCTCCTCGGGATGGGCAACTGGAAACGGCCTCCTGATTTATGGCCATTATTCTACAGTTGGAGGTCACACCCCTTGTCCCAACCTTCTGAGATGGCTAGAGATTCCAAAATCCATACACACGTTTCCCTGGGTCCCCGGAACAAGATTTGGATTTCTAGCTCTTGCTAGAAATCTTTTTTTGCGTGGCTGGAACTCACCTCTACTGATGGTAGTGTGTGGTCAGGTGTACTCTACTGATGGTAGTGTGTGGTCAGGTGTTGCAGGACCTGGTGTCGGTGGAAGAGGTCCTGGTTGTGTCCAGTAAAGTGGAGCTGGGCTGTGACCATGACATCGTCTCAAGACTGCTGCACAACTTTCAACAGGCCCAACCACACTTCACCGTGAGTACCAGGAACTCTTCAACTAAGATCTAATACCTAACTAAATAACTGTCTCATATCTTACTAATAACTACCAACTGACCACCGCTGTGTATGTGTGCGTGTGCGCTTGTAGTGTCTAGACCTCCAGGTAGACCAGGTGTTCAGGATGTGGGCGTCGTTGTCTCAGGATAGACTTCCTGTCAAGGAGAAGGAGGCGGAACTTCAGCATACTCAGAACCTCCACCAGCGAATCAGAGGGCAGATCCATAGATGTTACCGAGTCCTAAGCCTGGCTGACAGCTTCCACCAGACAGCCAATCAGGTAAGCTGTTAGCTGTTTTTTGCTACCTGTCTGTGTTCATATGTTGCCATCTGTTAGCTGTTCACTGCTTGTTGTCTGCTGTTAGCGCCTAGCTTTTAGCTGGGCATCTGTTAGCGCCTAGCTTTTAGCTGGGCATCTGTTAGCGCCTAGCTTTTAGTTGGGCATCTGTTAGCTGTTACCTTTTAGCTGTCTAAGCTGTTACCTTGAGTGTCACCTGTCCCTTGTGTGTTCCCAGGTAAAGGGGTTGATCCGGAGGGGAGTGGAGGGCTGTGGAGTGCGGTCCTTACTCCAGGAGCAGCAGGTCCAGAAGCTCTACAGGAGCAGCCTGAGCCTGGTCCACAACCTCTGTACCTTGGTCAAGGTGGGAGTGGGGGGTGTTGTGTGTGTGTGTGTGTGTGTGTGTGTGTGTGTGTTTGTGTGTGTGTGTGTGTGTGTGTGTGTGTGTGCGTGTGTGTATTAATGTGGGTGCATGTGTTTGTGTGTGTTAGGGCTCTCCGGGGTTCAGTGTGTCCAGGCTGAATGAGGTTCTGGTGGATCTGGAGGAGGAGGTCTCTGTCTGGCTTCGACAGAGACACAGACACCAGGACAACCTGCACATGGACCAGCTGCTGTTAGAGGTAGACCACGCCCCAACACACATAGCCACACCAATACACATGGCTCCACCCCCAACACACATAGCCACACCAATACACATGGCTCCACCCCCAACACACATAGCCACACCAATACACATGGCTCCACCCCCAACACACATAGCCACACCAATACACATGGCTCCACCCCCAACACACATAGCCACACCAATACACATGGCTCCACCCCCAACACACATAGCCACACCAATACACATGGCCCCACCCCCAACCTACATGACCATACTGCTGTGAATCGCTCTGGCCCATCCTACATCCAGCACATGGTCAAAAATTCATCACAGCCACAGGCTGTGAAATCCTCTGTTGATAATGCAACTTGGTTAATGAAAATACTAAACAAACCAAAAAACACATCTTGTTTCTAAATGATAGCATCCTAAAGGAGTTGCTTTGCTTATTTTGTGAACTTTCATGTACTCAAATGATTCTTCATTGTTGCCCTTACTGTAAGTCACTTTGGACAAAAGCGTCTGCTAAATGTATTGTACTGATCACACCCCCATCACAGTAAAAGGCTCCCCAAAAACACCTGGTCAGGTGAGGCAACACGTGAGCAGACAGACAGGAGAGGTGACAGTTGAGAATACAGGTAGGCGAGTGAAATGAAAGATAGGTGATGTAAGTAGCCTCAAGAGGAGACAGACAGGTGTGGTGACAAACAGGTGAGGAGACAGATAGCTGAGGAGACGGACAGGTGTGGTGACAGACAGGTAGTGCTGTACCAAGACAAACTACAGGTGGTAACAGGTGAGTGCATGTGTGCTCCTCAGCTGAGGGAGGGGTTCCAGGGAGTGCAGAAGTGCTTCAACATTGAGAAGCTGTGCTTCTTGAAGAGGAAGGAGCATGACGACTGGAGCAGCCACTCCTCAGCCCTCAGCAACCACATGCTGCAGCTAGAGCTGTACCGAGACCAATTACAGGTACACATCACTCTGCCATTCTATCCCTTCTCTATCATCCCCTGTTCTTTATCATCTCTCCATATCCCACCAAGGGGAGAGGAGAAGGTATGTGAAGAGGTGTGGTTCTTCCCCCCCTCCTCCAGGCCCTTCAGGGCCGTCTGTCAGACCTGACCTCCCAGCTGGACTCTGAGCTCCGAGAGGGATGCATAACCAAGGCGAGGGTGGATGCTGTGAACCAGCTGCAGAGGCAGATGAGTGAGAGTGAGCAGAGCATAGATGACCACCTCTTCACCCTGCACACCACCCACACTCTGTTGCTTTGTATGGAGGAGGTAGGGTATTTTCCTATCCTCTCTACCAGTCTCTCTCTCTACCTGTCTTGCTTTACCTGGCTCTATGTTGTTGGTTTGATTCTTTCTGTGGAGTTATTTTGGTTTGTTCGTGTTTCGTGCTTGTTCATGTTTGTATACATTAGTTTGTTACAGCTGTCATTGTCTCAGTAGAGGAATGTGACTTGGCTCTCGGAGCGCTGTAGGCTAGTAGACAACGCGGTCATCATGTTCCTGATGGCTGGGATCAGGAGTTCTCAGCTTCTTTTCCATTAAGGTAAATGGAACTGGCCGTACATGGCACCCCCCTCATCCACCCATATTAAATGGAGACAGATAGCTGGCATATGGAATTCAGGGTTTTATTAAAAAAAATAAAAAAATAATATATATATATATATATATATATATTGTTTTTTTTTTTAATATATATTGTTTGTTGCCCCCAACGACCACCTTTTTCTCACGGTTCACGGGACATAGCTTTTCTTGCTCCCGAAAACACGCACAGACATACATACACACACACACACACACATCCACAGACAGACACAGCCACACACACACACACCCACAGACACACACACATCCATTCACAGACACATACGCGCACACACACATACACCCACACACACAAACACAAACATCCACACATTCACCCACACAGAAAACGGTTTAATAGCTGCTGGCATTTATTTGTAATTTTGCGCCCTTTACAGGCAAAGCGGTGCAGTACGCAAAGACGAAATAGTATAATTTACACTGTGACATCAGGGAATGAGATATCAACACCAAATTGTGTACACATGTGTGCGTGTTTCCACAGATACTCTGTGAATACCTAATAATAACAGCAACAGCAATAATGTTATTACAACTAATAGTAACACGTAGGGCGGCAGTAGCTCAGTAGGTAGAGCGGGTGGACAGAGCGGGTCGTCCACTAACCGTAGGGTCAGTGGTTCGATCCCCTTGATCCCCCTCCTCCAACTGTCCACATATCGAACCCCACAAATGTACTGATTGTGAGTCACTTTGGACAAAAGCGTCTGCTAAATGCCCCTTTACCCTTAGTAACAGGTTCTAGCAGTTGTAGTCGAACAGAAACATGGGGGCATTAGACACCTGTGTGGATGAGAAAACACAAAACTCCGGGGACGAAGTGTGACTTAGTGACATAGTAGTGGTTCAGTGTTTACCTGAACAGCCATAGTATAAGCGTTATCAAAGAGGAATGCTTTAAGTTTACTCTTAAATGTAAACAGAGTGTTTGCCTCCCGAACCCAAGCAAGTCTGGTTCCACAGGAGAGGAGCATAATAGCTGAATGCTCTGGCTCCCAATTTGCTTTTAGTAATTCTAGGAACCCTGCATTCAAGGAGCGCAGTGGTCTAGTGGGATAGGAAGGCATTATGAGCTCTATAAGATATGGTGGATTTTAAATTATATTTTGGATTTTACAGGGAGCCAGTACAGCCCAGCTAATATGGGAGTAATATGTGTCGGGTCATGGAATCCAAGGACACAAGTCGCCAACACAACATTTGCGCAAATTAACAAAGAAGTTTTTGCAGAATCTGTTAGTTGAGATCACAGAGAAGCCTCTCCATGTTTCAGATAACAGTATTGGTTTCTTTAAAAGTATAAATTTTGTGTTTGAAATCGGGTGTGCCAATAGAAAAAGGTGACAACTGCAAATCTTTAGGAGGCTTTTTCTCAGTTTTAGCTTTTGTGATGTGCCTACTTTCAAATGGCCACAACTTCTCCAAATATTATCAGATTACCATGTGTTTCACATCGTTGGAAAGCTGAGAAACTACACTTTTAGAATCTATAACTCAAAATGACCCAAAACGACTTGTGTCCCTAGTTTCCATGACCTGACACATATGATATCTTTTCCTGGTTCCTGTCAGAACACAAGCAGCAGTATTCTGGATCAGCTGTAGAGTCTTTACAGACTTATCGGAACAGCCTGATAATAGGGAATTGCAATAGTCCAGCCTAAACGCAACAACTGCATGGACTAATTTTTCAGCATTTTTTTGAGACAGGATGTGCCAGATTTTTGAAATGTCACCTAGGTGAAAGAAGTTAAGGAAACATATATAAGGTGAATAAAATCGGTCCAAGCAAAGCACCTTGTGGAACTCAAGCTGCAACTAACTTTGGCGTGCAAGGAGGATTCATCATTAACGTGTACAAACTGAAATCTATCCAATAAATTTGACTAGCTCAGTGCGGTTCCTTTAATACCAAGTAAATGTTCCAGTCTGTGTACTAAGATCTGATTGTCAATGGTGTCGAATGCAGCACTAAGAGTTAACAAGACAAGAACAGAGACGAAGAAGAAAACGAAGAAGTCTTTCATCCACAGCAATTAGCAGGGAACTTTGACCAGTGCAGTCTCTGCACTATGATGCGCTCTAAATCCTGACTGAAAGTCCTCAAATAGGTTATTATTCTGAAGAAAGTCCCGCAACTGATTGGTAACTTTCTCAAGGATCTTTGAGAGAAAGGGCAGGTTAGATATAGGTCTATAGTTGGTTAGAACCTCTGGATCAAACCTCTTCTCAAGCTTTTTAAGAAGAGGTTTGATTACAGCCACTTTAAAGGACTGTGGTACATAGCCTGTTAATTAAGACAGATTAATCATATCAAGTGGAGACAATATGCATGACGGCCTCAACAAGCTACAGGAGTCATCGCACTACTGTTTGAACGGGGCACCTGCAGCAGCTGAAGAGCTGGAGACCGGTTGCTCTGCTCCGTAGTAATTACTAAATGTTGGCAGAGGTTCCTTTGATTCAAGATATTTTAGATGCCCCTGTTTCATTGGGGATTCCGATAGAAATAAGTCTTCCAGGCTTCAGCCCTGGTCTCATAACCATGGTCCAGGTTCTGTACAGGGACATTGAGAATGTATTACAATTGAACAATGGTACAAGTACTTTTTAAAGTGAAGAGATGTGTTAGGCAGAGGTGCCGTCTCTCAGTGGTGCTCTGCTCCTTAGCCATAGCTCCATAAAATAAGAAAATAAATATCAGAGCTAAGCCTTCTTGGGTGCAATGTTTGTTTGTTTTTTTTAAATAAGAGAAGAGAAGATAGACTGTGCTGATGATCTCTCCCACTACCTTGACCTCCGCTCAGACTTCACCTCCACTGTGTCAGCAGCCAAATCTACATTCTACCGGAACAAGATCAACTCCTCTGCCTCCAACCCCAGAAAAACTGTTTTCCATGTTCACCTCTCCCCCCCTTCGTCACTCACTGCTGATGATTTTGCTGACTACTCTACAAAGAAGGTGAAACATCAGCATATCCTTTGCCCCTGCTGCTATGCTCCCTTTCCCCACCTCTACAGCTATCCTCCCTCCCCCTACTCCCCCCTCCGTTAGACTTTACATGACTCTTTACCCCTCTCTCCTCTGAAGAGGTCCACAGACTGGTCACATCCAACCATGCCACCACACGTCCCCTTGATCCTATCCCCTCCTCCCTTCTCCAGGCCATCTGGAGACATCCTACCATTCATCACCACCCTCATTAACTCCTCCCTCACCTCAGGCCTCATGCCAGCACCCTTCAAAACTGCGTCTCCTTGACCTGTCTACGGCGTTCGACACTGTGAACCACCAGATCCTCCTCGCCGTTCTCGCTGATCTCGGCATTACTGACACTGCGTTATCCTGATTCACATCTTACCTTCGCTGAATCGCACTTATCGGGTTGCATGGAATGGCTCCCTGTCCAAACCCCAAACACTGGTGTCCCTCAAGGCTCAGTACTAGGACCACTTCTCTTCTCCCTGTATACCAGAACTTTAGGCTGTGTAATCACATCACACTGTTTCTCCTATCACTGTTATGCAGACAACACTCAACTGTTTCTCTTTTACCCCTCTCAGACACTCTGATGCAACACACATCTCAGAATGTCTGGCAGACATCAGCACTTGGACAACTGCGCATCACTAAATGCGCAATCGCTAAATCTTGCAAAGACTGAGCTCCTCTTCATGCCAGGGACAGACTGCCCTGCCCCAGTCTGCCACAGGGCAGTCTGTCACTGGTCTCGTCGAGGGTATTGCAGTATGTCCTTCACCGAGGAACCTTGACGACAATCAACTGTCCTACACTGCAAACATCACTGCAGTGACCCGATCCGCAGGTTTCGGCTATTCCTCACGAGGGAAGCGCCACAGCTCCTGACCCAAGCACTTGTCATTTCCCTCGACTACTGCAACTCGCTCTTAGCTGGACTCCCTGCAACCGCAATAAAACCTTTGCAGCGGATCCAGAACACTGCAGCATGCCTCGTGTTCAACCTACCCAAATTCTCCCACATGACCCTCCTCTTCCATGACCTCCACTGGCTTCCTGTAGTGGCTTGCATCAAATCCAAGACAATGGAACTGCCCCTAACTACCTCCAAGCATTAGTCAAACCCCACGCCCTTGCTCAAGCGCTCTGCTCAACTACCTCAGCTGGTCGACTGGTACCTCCGTCACCAAAATTACGAAAATGTCAGACGGTAATCACAACTATTCTCCGTTTTGGCACCACAGTGGTAATCATGGTGCGGAATCAGTGACTCACTTGTTCAGAGTTCACCTGAACCCTGCATAACATCCATCCTCTACCTAACCCCCCCCTCCAAAAAATCTTACCCCTTAGCATTATAGGCCAGAGATGTTGTACACTAGCAATGGTTAACCTAGCAATTGGAATGCTTGAAACTTGTTCTGGTGACTTGCTTACTGTATTAACAGCAAAGTGTTTCACCTTCTTCTGACAAATTAATTACTTAATTAATTAATTGGACAAAGGCGTCTGCTAAACGCCTTAAATCTAAATCTAAAGGCGTTTTTATATATATAATATATATATTGTCTTTTTTGCGGCTAGGTCCGAGAATTTATACAGATCGCGGTGAATTGGGGGTCAATTTTGGCCTGGCAATGTCATGCCTAGGAGGGTACACTTTTTGCCACCTCCATTGCTTTGTAAATCCAAGCCGTCGATGTTCCGGCAATTACGTGAGATGGGCGGATGTGTCGATGACGTGCACTGTGCGACTAACAGCCGGGAGTTTTAAAACCAGAAAACAGCTGATCAACTGCTTTCGCAATTAAAGAGATCAGTGCATCAGATCACAGTGTTTCTTGGTCTCCCGCCATTGTTGTTTTGAAACTGACACTGGTCTCACAGGGCTAATAATTTTTTCGATGCATATGTTGTACGTCACTGTTCACACCCAACTTCGTGCTTCACGTCACGTCACACGCCTACCCCAGTGGCGGCTTTTTTGAAAAGAAGAAATATTACACCTCCAGTTTACATAGACAAGACTCCAGATTGCAGCCTTTACCTGGGTGCAAATGTTGCACATTTTCTAACTTAAAGCAGCTTTAATCTAAGTCTAAACGTCTCTAAAACAATCAAAATGTAATTTTTTGACAGTTCACAGAGAGTACTTGTAGAACTTGTAGAAGCTAGAATGGTGTAATTTACCCACATTTCACTGACAGAGCTAATCTATCCCAGCTGCTTCCATTGATTTTAGTTAACTCGGACAAATGCCAACTCAGCCCTGGGCTGATTGAGAAAATGAATTGAACGGTGTTCCTCGTTTGACTAGGTGGAAAATCACCTTAGTTCCCAAAGGTTGGAGTATTCCTTTAACCAATTGTTGAAGTCTAGAAGCATGGTTGATTTTAGGTTTAACAAGGAAATGCATGCTTTTGGTGGCGCTAAAGGAAACGTTCTTCAGCTTCAGAGATGTGTTTACCTGACGGATATTTTTCCTTTTTTGGTTGGATCTTTATTTTTGTATTTATTTAGTGTGATTTTTAAATGTTATTTGTGATTGATAAACATGTATGATAGTTATAGAAGAAACTGTCCAAAACAAAGTGCTGTTAAAATTAAAATGTCTTTCTCTCTGTATCTATTTCTGTCTCTTTCTTTCCCCGTCTCTATCTGTCTGTCTGTCTCTCTCGCTCTGTCTCTATCTCACTTGCTTTCTCTCTCTGTCCCTACCTCTCTTCCTCAGTACGGCCTGTGGTGTGGCGATATCCAGGAACTGGTGCTAAGGGTTGGGGGTTCCATCTCTCAGTGCTGTAGTGTTCAGGCTCTATCAGCCCTCTCTTCCCAGTTCAACTCCTGTGTTTGCCCAACTGTCGTTGGGCAGGAGCACAGTATCCAGCAGATGACAGATATGGCTGTCAAGCTGCATGGTACATTACACACACACTTTATAGTACGCACACACACACAAACACTATATAACACACATTATGGAACACACTTTCACACACTTACAATTACGATTAGACTTTGTCTATTTTTATATTTATATTGGTGTGTGTTTTTGTGTGTTTAGGTGCAGCAGAGGGAAAACGACTGATGGAGACAACAGTGGGCAAACACTGTGACATCATGGCATCTATTAGAGATCTGCAGCAGAAGATCCACTCAGAGAGGCAGAGGCTGCAGGTCAAAGGTCAAATGGAGAGGATAGAAGTAGAGAAGTGGAGAGAATGGTCAGAGAAGGAGGGACAGATAGCAGAGAAGGAGAGAAAGAAACAGGTGGAGCAGACCGACAACCTCTTTGTAAAGAACATATCTGATTGGTTAAGGGTTGTTTAACCCTTAGCTCCCCATCAAGTGACCTTGTGAGTAAACAGCATGGCTTCTTGCAGATGCAGCCAAAGGAATCCAGCCACACCCCAGAACTGACCAGAGAGCATGATGGGAAAGAAGTGCCCATCGACTGGCAGAAAGCAGCCAACCAGAAGCCTCTGCTAAAGGGGCAAAATGATGGGGAGGATGTGGAGGGGAAGACTCCAGATCTGAGCTGCTTTAAGGCGTTAGTATGGCCAAGATGAACTGCAGATGTGTCTTTAACGATTAGGATGCCACCCACAGCTCTTGCTCTCTTCACTCTGCCTGGAATTCTTTTGTCCTGTAGTTCTTCTAACATATTTACCTGATGATCACTGGTGTATCTTGCTGTTCCTGCTACTCTTCACCATTCATCTACACTCTCTAGATTAGGCATGTCCAAACTATTCCACAAAGGGCCGTGTGGCTGCAGGTTTTTGTTCCAACCAATCAAAAGCACACAGTTTGACCAATCAACTGTCTGCAGACTGAGATCAGTTGATTAACTGAGTCAAGTCTGGTG
>OMKI01011943.1:0-11478 GCA_900302315.1 Phycis blennoides | reverse complement strand
ATCTGTACATATATTGTTCCATGCCGATTACTATAATGTACAATAGTATCTATATTTATTTTTTTCTGTCTGATCGTTGTATTGTGTTGCCCCTCTTTAATTTCTGTAGTGTGTACTACACTTTTTCCCTTGCTGCTGTGACAAGGAAATTTCCCCGCTGTGGGATGAATAAAGTATAATCTAATCTAAACATAATGAAACCAATGCAAGAGTGACATCTCTGGTGAGGTTACTGCAATTGTTATTTCTGGAATGGTATGCAACTTCCCATGATCATCATGACCGTCACCCAGCGATCGATTTGGGCCAATCGGGGGAAAAAAAAAGGCAGCTGCCATAAAACACAAACTATGCTATGACTGCAAGCAGGACAGGTGCGTTTGTCAGGTGAGATTCAGGTGCGTGTGTCAGGTGAGATTCAGGTGCGTTTGTCAGGTGAGATTCAGGTGCGTTTGTCAGGTGAGATTCAGGTGCGTGTGTCCACCAGCGCGGCACCTTGGCCAGGGTTCCCTCCACGCAGTAGCCGGCGATGATGACGCCGTTCCTCTTGTCGGTGCACCAGCTCTCGAACAGCTCCCGGGACAGGCCGCTCTGCATCATGCCCGGGGACGCCATCACCACGCTGGGCCCGATGTCGTCAAAGTGGTCCATGCTCTGGGGAAAGGAACCCAGTGTTCAATCTATGCGGGTTGGAGAACATGACATAAGGAACAAACCACAACGTTCCGTCCCGATGTTTCCAATAACTCCTAGAGTGGTTTATCTGCCGCAATAACCACCGATGATTATAACTGACTGACGCACTCTCATCTATGTTATTGGTTTTTTTATCAATCTAATCATCTGAAATTGAAATATTCTTCTGGAGCACTTAGAGTATATTGTTTTTGCATTGTCAAGTAGGGCTGCATAGCTCAGTGGGTAGAGTGCCCTCCTCCAACTATCTACGTCCACATGTCGAACCCCACAAATGCACTGATTGTAAGTCACTTTGGACAAAAGCGTCTGCTAAATGCCCTAAATGTAAATGTAAGTAAACATCTGGTCTTGTGTTCTATTTGACCATGTTTGTATTGTAAGGCAGAGGTGGTCCGTTGCGTATTGACTGTGGACTGTGGATGTCCTCTGTTTGCTATTGGGCTAGTACAGCGTGATGTCACCAATTTTGATGTCATAAAAATGACGTCTCCATTCTGGAAGCGTAGGAGCGTTGGAATGTTTTTGAGTCAGTAGTAATGACTATCGGTCATTCATCAGCAACGTTTTCATCAGCCGAGGTCACGGTATATCTATGTTGCTTTAGGACTGTACAATTCTACAACTCTCTTGAGTCCTGTCAATATGGCTGACTATTGCCCACAAAAACACCCATGATGCACTCTGGTGTATGGGGGGGGGGCTCATCTTTGCACCTTGAGGTTGCTGATGTGCTTGAAGACGAAGGGGTTGTTGACGTTGATGGCCTTGCGGATCTTGTCGTTCATGGCGTTGACGTACGTCTGGTACACGGCCATGCACTTCTTGGCCAGCGAGGACGCGTAGTAGATGGGGATGTCGTGGAGCTCGGGGTGGTTCTGCCAGTACTCGTCTGGACGAGGGGACATCACAACCTCAACATCTCCCGTCTGGATGACACGGTGTCGCCTCTCTTATTGTGTGTGCTCTGTATTTATATGGCTTTTTTTTTGTTTTGAATTCAGTCTGTGTGTGTTTTGTTTGGGTTATTGTTTTTGTTCTTTGTTTTTACTGTGCTTCTATTCTAGTTCTGTCTTTTGTGTTTAAATTTAAATTATTTTGGTTTCTTGGTTTGATTCAATTGATATGATTGATTTGACTGATTTGTTTTTTATTGCAATTTTACAATGGTTCTTTTCATTTAGATTCAAAACCACTTCTCATTTTGATCTTTCACTATGATCTTAGTTTCCGCTGCATAACGGGTCATTCACATGGATAACTGGTCATTTCACTGTTTAACTGGTCACCCCACCTCATAACTGGTCATTCCACTACTTGCGTCATCTTTGTGTATGCTATTTACCTATATAGTGTATGCCTAGATGTATGTACATTTATGTATATTTTTTTAGATTTTTTAAATATTTTTTTGTATATTGTTCATAGGCTTATATTATATATTTATATATTCTAACACTCTACTATACATAGAGTGTCTGTCTCTTTTTTTTCCCTGGAGTATTGCAACGAATGCAATTTCCCTCAGGGATCATTAAAGTATTTCTGTCTGTCTGTCTGTCTGTTATCATTAGTGCAGAGTTAAAAAGGGCTTATTCCAATAAGGTCATGGAAAAACCTCCAGAAAGCAGGTCCTGCCGAGCGTATTTCTCACCCAGGATGAGCAGCAGCTCCTGGGCTCGGCCCAGGGCGAACACGGGGATGAGGCAGCGGCCTTCCCTGTTGACGATGTCATGGACGGTGTTACAGAACCGGGCTTCCCGCTCCTCCCTCTTCTCGTGGATGTGTGTGCCGTAGGTGGACTCCTACAAACATAACCTCAGCATAAGGAAGGCACCGCGTGTCGCATTTCTCTACAGTTTGTTCACATTGTATGACGTGTCTGCACACAAGGCTCTTAGGCACGTACAATGATTAAAATGTCTGGTTTGACGCTGGGGATCTCTGCCGCCATCAGATGTCTGTCCTCTTGACGGGAAAAGTCTCCGGTGTACAGCAGCTGAGAGAGAACACAGAGAAGACTGCATCAAGTCAGCTGCAAGAACACAGTTCTATGACACAGTTCTAAGTCATTTTTGTTTTCTTATGTTTATTTGGTTCATTATTTCCCCACACTGCACGAATAAACAAACCCAACATATCACAATCCACATATTACAAATCATAATCAAATCATGATTAAACACAAACATATCATAAATGAATACACAATCAAATAAATGAGCCTGTCCCTTTAAGACGGGACGTTACCTTGACCCCAGCAATCTCGATCATGAACATGGCCGCCCCCAGGACGTGCCCAGCGTGGTAGCACCAGAACTTAATCCCAGCCACCTCTTTGACTTCGTGGAAGTTGATGGTCTCGATCTTGTCCATGCTGTCCTCCAGGTCCGTCTCAGTGTACAGCATATCATCAGCAGAGATGTTGCTGCCATCAAGCAATCACATCATTATTAAACATCACTAACCCTAACCCTACTATGAAATCATTTTCTCAAGACCTTTATCCAAATTACAGTGGTTTATCATCAGCAGATAGGGGTCACGCGCTTTGCACAAAATAATGCATTGGACGTGGAAACTTTCCATTGAGACCAGGAAACCTTCCATTGAGAGTCAAAGACGCCTAACCACTACACTCTACAACACTGACATTGCCGGTGTTGTATCAGAACCGTCCTTTAGTACAGAATCAAACAGCGTGTGTGTTTCTCACCTGACTTTGACGTAGTCAGACAGGAGCCAGCGGTAGATGGCCTTGGTGGCGTGGGTCATGAAGGTCCGGCCTTTGAAGCTGGTCTTCTGGAGGAACCAGGGCAACGCTCCACAGTGATCCAGGTGGAAGCTGCCAGAGGGAGGCAGAGGTCCAGGTCAAAGATTGTACCTGGTACTGGTTGGATAGTTACCCACTGATAAGAGAGTGGGGATTCAAGCTCAAACTAGATATGAGGTAGAAATTGAAGGCACACTTGGGCATATATGTTTATGCATTATATCATTTATTATAGACATATCAAATATCATAACCATTAAGCCTCCACTAAATCTTCTTCTTCTAAGTTATCTTTTTATATTCTTTATAATAATTCATTTGAATTAATAATCATTAATAATATATTTCTTATATTACTTATATTACCTATTGATTGTCCATAGTTGACTATAATTTTATCTATACATAGAGAAGAGGGGTATCTTTCAGGTTTAAATTCAAAGAAATGAATTCCAAAATAATCATCAGTATGGTAAAGTCCTAGATTATGTATTTTAATGAAGAAGGTGCACTTCCACAGGGTAACTCACTGGCTGATGAGCAGCAGGTCTATCTCTGCAGGGTCAATCAGGTCGATGTAGGGCAGGGCATCCATCCCCTCCAGCCCTGGGTGGATGCCACAGTCCAGCTACACGTTTGACATGAAATAACAGGCTTTACATATTAGCCATTTAAATATCACTTCAAATAACACAATATTTTTTTGCAATATGGGTCATGATAAAAAACAAAACAAATTACCTGTATAAGACAAATGTTGATGTTACAAACACTGCAGAGTGCACATATTCATGTAATCCAAAATAAATAAAATAAGCCCATACAGATCATATATGATGTAAGCATGTTCCACGTTATTACCATTATTTTCCTGCCTTTGAATTCCAGGATAATGCATGACCTGCCAACCTCCTGACCAGCACCCCTGCACGATATACAAAGCTTCAACATATGAAGATATAAAACATTTGGGTTATCAAGACGTGTGCATAATGCAATAGAGATGGGAACTCACAATGGTCGAATGAGGAGCTGATCACTTTCTTCAGCGGGTACAGTCACCTCCACTTTACGTTTCGTAGCCATGGCTGCTTAAGCAAATATATCAAGAAATACAATAAATACGCTAAAACATGTTGGGGATATTGTAAAATCAGCTTTCAATACACTGTTCATGTGTGCATGTGTAGATGAATGAATTGTGGGGCGGGCCGTAGACATACACACTTCCGGTGGGAATCAAAATACAACCGACAAGAATCAATGTCGTTAGTTCGTGGTTCCCTGAGAATGCCATGTGTTATTGCAGCGAGAATTCTATTCTATTCTAGTATTAAAAATGTAATAGTAATTCGCGTATGCCTGTACAATTTAATATAAAAAAGAATAGTTTATATATTGGTCTCTATCAACACATTTTTGAGCCATGCTTTTTTATGTACTTTTTGAAGCCACGTTATTCAGTCACGTCTCCTTTAAGTGAAGTTGGGTGGAGGCTGCGGAGCGCAAAGGAAGCTTCGGTGTAACTCAACTCTAGAAACAGAAAGCAGTCAAAACAAATCCGCCTAAAACGCCCCAAATTCAGCCGATCGTTAAAGGTATGCCGTGCCTAAATGTACACCGCTCGTATTTGCAACTCCCTCATACTAGTCGCTATTTCTTAAAGTGAATGAGTATCACATGTGTTTATCCTAGCAACCGGTGTCGTTTGGAAATATTTATTTATTAATGAAGGGGTTTCAACACAGCTCGGGTAGATCAGCGATGGGTAAATCAACTTTATATCTGACACTTGTTGATTTCCACGTATTGCACAGCTTCGAGTATATTTGTGAAGTGGCGAAATGTAATGTAATTTAGCATGCGACTTTTTTGGGCAAATTGGGCTGGACTGCTTACACTTCGCAGCCTACACGTGACACCATCTGCCGTCGTATACAGAGGGCAGTGATATCAAATGATGCTACATGTTGACCTTAAAGAGTACATAAAGTTGGACTTCTTTTATGTTCGCTGCTCAGGATAATAAGGCTGTCGTCATGGTGAATGATGTTCCGAAAGGTAAAGAAGCGCCACAGCAGCAGCAGTTCTCAAAGCAGTGAGATCAGCACTAAAAGCAAGGTACGCACGCACACACCCACCCACGCACGCACGCCTCCAAATTAAGTTGTAGTTCTTAAAATGTTTCTGTTCAATTGTAGTCTGTTGACTCCAGTTTGGGAGGACTATCCAGATCGAGCACAGTCGCCAGCCTCGACACAGACTCTACCAAGAGCTCGGGTAAGTAGAAAACCCCGCACTAATGAATGTATTGAAATTCTCGCTTCCCTTTTCGAACGTGGTTGATGGGAGTTATTGTCATTGTAGGTAACAGTCCATCAGACGCATGCGCTGAGTTCAGGGTGAAGTATGTTGGGGCCATTGAGAAGCTGCAGTTTGACATGAGCAGGACCCTCCAGGAGCCCCTGGACCTCATCAACTACATTGATTCAGCACAGGTAGGAGCTGTTACTGAAATACTGTACTGAAGCACAACTTATTAAATCTGAACTTGGTACACTTTGGACCTTTTCCCATGTGGCAAAAGCTTAAAGAACCCGTGAAAACATTAACCAAGGCAGGACGCTCAAAGCACAAGTTAACAGGCAGATAAATCACAAGTTAACAAACAAATAAATCACAAGTTAACAGGCAGGCAGAACACAACTTACCAGGCAGATGAAACTCAAGTTAACAGGCAGGCAGAACACAACTTACCAGGCAGATAAAACACAAGTTAACAGGCAGATAAACCACATTAACAGGCAGATAAACACATTAACAGGCAGATAAACACATTAACAGGCAGATAAAATGCATTAACAGGCTTTTTCCTTTGACAGCAAGATGGACGGCTGCCGTTTGTGCCTGGGGAAGACGAGATGATCCTGGGGGTGTCCAAGTACGGAGTCAAAGTGGCCTCCCTGGACCAGTGTGTAAGGAGCCCACGTCCTTACTACTAGCATGCCCAGTTATTATATCATTATGGCGTAATCATTATATATTATATCCAATACATGTTAGCTGAGGGGGTGATCAGTTTAGGACATGGGTTGCTAGTTTGTTAGTTATTATATTGACAGATTGATAGTGTTGACACGGCTGGTAGTCTTACGAGGCTAGATTTACCGTTAGAATACAAAATGAAACAATTACCCTTAAAAATGTTCATGTTCTGCGTCAATCAAAACATTTGCTGTCCAATGACGTGCATTGCAATGTACATTTTGAACATCAATCAATCAATCAATCAAATGACATTTAAATCGCAATTTTTCATAGCAACGTAAAGTGCTTCACAAATGAACAACACAAAAGGAGGAGAAGGAGTTCAACATAATACACAAACTTTGGAGAACCACAGCGAGATTTGATTGGTAGATTTAAACATGGATGATGATGATGATGATGATGATGATGATGATGATGATGGTGGTGGCGATGCCCTCCTACAGGGCGTGTTGCATCGCCACCCGCTGTACCTGATCGTGCGCATGCTGTGCTACGACGACGGCCTGGGCGCCGGCAAAAACCTGCTGGCACTGAAGACCACCGACGCCCAGCAGGAGCTGTGCAGCATCTGGGTGTATCAGTGCAGCTGTGCGGTGAGTGCACTTCCTGCTTGCCTCCCGCTGTGGGGCCTGCGTCAGAGACACAGGAGATGTTCCATCAGGTAGTTACTCTGTAGTTTGTTGAAGCGATGCTTTTTTTATCCAAAGTGATTCGCGATACAGGTGATTAAGGAGCAGGTGTGGGTGAGAGGGCGTCTTGCTTTACTGGTGGCTATAGGTGGGCTATGTGGCCATGGGGGGATCGAACCTAGTACCTCTGGTCCGGGAGTCTTAGCCCCACCCTAGCCACTCTGCTATCCTCACGCCTAGTTCAGGTGGACGTTCTCTCAATATGAGAAACAACAGAGGCTCTTAATGTCCTCTTGTGTACATTTATATGAATAAATGCATTGTTTTTTTACAGGAGCAAGCCCAGTCCATCTGCAAGGTGCTATCGGCGTCTTTTGACTGTGCCTTGACGTCGGAGAAGTCCTGATTCAGATGAAGGTTCCCCAAGCGTTAACCGCCCACGTCCGAGTCAGACTCTGCCAGAGTTCCTGTCAGAGTTGATCCAAAGCACGTTCAGGCTGTTAGCGATTTCCTGTTTTCTTTTTATTACCTCAATTTAATTCTGGTTTACAATTTGTGAATAGTAAATCGTCCAAAAAGAATTCTAAAATAATGTTCAATAATTTATAATAATTTGTTATTATCTTCAATCTGAAGGAGTCTTCTGGTACAAAGCTTTTGAGGAGGGTCACAGAATGTTTGCAATCAGTGGAAATGGGTTTTATTTTCATTGTGTTTTACAGCTGTATAAACACGGTACATTTATTGCACATTGATTTTGTATAAATATGTGGAAGGTAACATCATGAGTCATATGTGATAGGTGTGGGAAGTCAGCGTTTGGGAATTTATGCGAAATATTCTGCTATTTTTGATGAGAAAGAAGAAAGAATCCTTGAAACAGCAATAAGATTTTGAAGGTACGGTTTGCTTTCAAAAAGTTGCCTCTCACACTTGACTAAAATAATACAAATGACATTGGTACATGCAGTGGTCAGTCTGCAGCCACAAGGTAGATTCATTCATCTTTGCTGTAATGACAACCTATCATATATATTTAGCCCCGGTGTTGAAGCGGCTATAATTCACATACGAGGACCATGACTTGCATTGACATGGTGTTGGGCCTCTCATCAATCAGTTTCTTTCTCACTGCGTTCAAACTGCACATTGGGTTGATGTTTTGAAGTAAAGCGTTAATGCACATTAATGTAGATGGTCTCCTCTTGATATTTTTGTATTGTTTGAAAAGCGTACATGTTGAATGTTCCAGTTGTTACTGCGTGTCTGGTCTGTAGCTCCGCCCCCTGTGCCTCTACCATCTATACCTCTTCACATTCAATTCCCGGTCACCCTGGATTCAGTTGGGATGATTGGACAAACCAAAAAAATGCCGGTACGATAAAGACATTTATTTTTTATTTTCAATGCAGATGATTACGACGGCTGGTTTGTTTTCAATAAAAAGTCAAAAACTTGAAACAAAATGTGTGTAAATCCTGCCATTATATATATATATATATACAGCTTTTCAATTATTTTCCACTTCAGAGGAAGCTCTTGGCACACACAAAGGCGTTTTTGAGACCCTTTAAATATGGTATACATTATGGAATAAAAGCAATAATCACACCTCTACAAACATGCCATAGATTGAGACCAAAGTTAATATCAGTCAACAAGGAAGACCAACCAGACCATTTTTTCATGTTTTTATTATTCCAGTTTCATTTTCCCATTTACTTGCACAATAAAGTTAAGAGTCAATGTAGTAATCTTTAGTCCGCAAGAAAGAATGAACCCAGTTGTGTGTGTGTGTGTGTGTGTGTGTGTGTGTGTGTGTGTGTGTGTGTGTGTGTGTGTGTTGGCTACTTGAACAGACACAGGCCAAGCTGAGGTCCCATCCGGTAACTGTTCCATCACCACAGTGCATTAAAACATTTTAATCACCAAGGCAAGGTTAACATTTTGTTCTTACAATTAAATATCAAACAAAAAAAAACGACATCTATTTACAACCTAGACGATGAAACCTTCCTATTTCCAGTGAGGAGCACGCATCGAATCCACCAATCACAAAGCAGCGTCACCTTTCGCCTTTCACACGATCCACGGCAGCTTCAGGTTACGTGTAAATATCAACATATTTATATATTTATATAGATATTTTTTTTATAAACAGAGCGATAAAGAGAGACAGAAAGAGAGAGCGAGAGAGAGAGCGGGAGAAGGACAGTTGCTCTGCAACCAAAATAAAGTTAATTACATAGAATGCTTTGTAAGAATATCCTTGCTATAGCGCTACAGTCTTTCTGAAACACAGAATGGTTGCTTGCTCGGCCAGCCCTTCACAAGGCAGCCAGAGAGCCTCGCGTGAGAGGCAAGAAGAAAAACATAAAAGGCTCTCACCACAAGAAAAGAGGTGACGAATCAGAGCGCGGGGCTAGCGGTGACACACGTCAAACCCAAAGGAAACATAGACAGCGTTTGTTGCAGATATGCATGGGTTGTTGTTTTTAGTTTTTTTTTACTTTACTTTGTCAGTCATTATGCACACACACACACGCGCGGATATGGACACTCCCAGATGCAAGAACTTGCCTGCATGTGCCTACACTTTTTTTCTTCTTCTACATTTAGCACATTACCCATGGCCCTGTCCCTGCCCCCCCCCCCCCCCCGGAAGTCTGGGTGAGAAATGGGGACAAGGGGTGGGTGGGGGGGCAGTTCCCGGCATATCTGGGTTAGCACCATTAGAAACTCTACACAGGAGACCTACTGGGATAAAAAGGTAAAAGCAGCTAGAAGCAGTTGAGCATCTCTTAAAAAAACCCAAAGAAAACGTTGCAAAGTTGGAAATGAAGTGGAATGTTAGCGAGTCGAGGGTATTCACATTTCTACGGCTCTACGTGGTATACAGTACTTTGCTCAGGGTGCGTGTGGACAGGAGTACGGCCCGGTTGGTTAAACACTGCAAGTAGGACCTTCATTTAGCCAGATGTGTTGACCTGTGACCAAGATGAAGACTTGGAAAAGTGCAATTTATTGCAAGAGGTCATTCACTACAATCATATTTCTTTTTCATTTTTTTTTCACATAGTCTTTTAAGTGATAAACAACTTTAAAATCACACAGAATGCCGCGGAGCTACTGGGACACGTGGTCGTTGAATCGCACGCCGAGGCAGACGCCAATGAATGAGTGTCACATAAACGGCAGCGTCTACGGGCGGCGATGGAAGCGGCGGCGCTCCACTGGTAAATGTCCACACGCCGCAACACAACAAACAAAAAATATGTGTTGACGGCGGTCTCGTTTAGCTTAAGGCCTTTACACGTCCAGGGTCGCGGTTGCGGTGACCCACCCCCCGGGTGGACCTTTTCAGTCGACGATGAAGTGTACGAACGTGACGGGGAAGGCTCCTCGTCTCATCGGATCCCCTTCTATGTAGCCCAGCTGTTGGAACGGGAGAACAGACGGGAGAGGGGTTTCAGGGCGAAGGCTGACCCCTGGTGGTCACCAGGACACACAACAACACATATCACTACATCACACACTAACCCCAGCAATAATGGATTGGGGGGGGGGGGGGGGGGGGTTCCACTTCCACCAAACTCAAACTATGAGCAGTTTGAAAGAACAAGCTGCAGAACTGCTAGGGCACAAGCACGACACACCAAATAATCCATATGCTATCCATACCTACGACACGCTAACAGCTACTGGGGGAGTAGAGAGGGCTACAACACGCTAAATGCCTAAAAGAAGGTTACATTTCAAATATTACCTCATGGGATCAGTACTTTAAGTACTTTAAAATGCCTCCTACACCTGAAAACAAAAATCTATCATAGATCATTCATAGTTGTTCAAGTGCATGTCTATAAGACAAAGCTGTTCTTCATCATCGCTTCCTTCCTAAAGAGACCTAGCATTAGCAGCATTAGAAAACAATGGGCAACTGCAACTGTACAAATTTCCCATCACATTGTGGCTGTGGACGTCAAGTAAGTAAAATGATATTAAATAACACATTACGCGTCTCAACCTCAACTTATCAACATATCAAACCCCATTTAGTTTGGCCGAGTTTGAATGTGCTCCGCTTCATTAGCATGCAGCCAGTGTGGAGACGTCCAACACACACACGCGCGCGCGCACACACACACGCACGCACACACACACACACACACACACACACACACGCGCGCACACACACACACACACACACACACACACACACACACACACACACACACACACACACACACACACACACACACACACGCATGTCCCAGCCCCCAACCCCACTCTCCAACAGGCCCCTTTCCAGTCCTCTATTCAAAAGGC
>OMKI01011933.1:0-10552 GCA_900302315.1 Phycis blennoides | reverse complement strand
CTTGTGCAATAGGCAGGGTTACTTATTAATCAGCTTGATCGTGTGTGTGTGTGTGTGTGTGTGTGTGTGTGTGTGTGTGTGTGTGTGTGTGTGTGTGTGTGTGTGTGTGTGTGTGTGTGTGTGTGTGTGTGTGTGTGTGTGTGTGTGTGTGTGTGTGTGTGTGTGCGCGCGCGTGCGCTCCTTTTTCATTCTCACTTGTATTATGTTATGTCTTGTCATCTCATGTTTGTCTCATGGTTGTGTGTCATGTTTGTCTCATGGTTGTGTCTCATGTTTGTCTCATGGTTGTGTGTCTCATGTTTGTCTCATGGTTGTGTCTCATGGTTGTGTCTCATGTTTGTCTCATGGTTGTGTGTCTCATGGTTGTCTCATGGTGTTTGTCTCATTCTGTCGTGTGTTCTCCCAGGAGGCAGAAAACCATGCAGGTGGACGCCACGGTGTTCACGTGTATCAGCATGCTGTCCCGGGCTCTGGGCCCCAGCATCCAGCCTGACATCAAGGAGCTGCTGGAGCCCATGCTGGCCGTGGGTCTCAGGTAGGGGATGAGAGCCTCCAGTGCCCCCTCCAGTCCAGAGTACTGCAGTACTTCACCCAGTTCCTCTTCAAAATAACCTCTCTACACCACTGCTAGATGGCTGTCATTTTACATTTCAAGTGTTTACTTGACAGTGGCAAACTCCATCATCATTGTTCCTAATGTTTGTTGCTAAAATCTGTTTATTAGTCCAAGTTAGTTATTATACCAGTTTGTTCTACTAGACGATGTTATGTAATGTGTAAAATTCCCCAAAATACTTAGTTAGTAAATAGTTAGTTTTTCTCAATGGAATTCGTCTTGGTGGGTCTTCATGCCTTTACTGTACTGACCCTGGGAAGACATTAGGGATCTGTGTTGCATCATGGGAAATATAGTTTCTATACACAGTATACCCTCACAGACACAAGTCACTCTAAATCATCCATCCCCCCCCCCAGCCCGGCCCTCACGGCGGTACTGTACGACCTGAGCCGGCAGATCCCCCAGCTGAAGAAGGACATCCAGGATGGCCTGCTGAAGATGCTGTCCCTGGTGCTGATGCACAAGCCCCTCCGCCACCCTGGCATGCCCAAGGGCCTGGCCCACCAGCTGGCCTCCCCCAGCCTCACCAACATCCCCGAGGCCAGTGACGTGGGCAGCATCACCTTGGCCTTGCGCACCCTGGGCAGCTTCGAGTTTGAGGGTGAGGCCCATGGCGGTTGGATATTGGGAATTGGGAATGTTTTTACAGGGGACAAGTAAAAATGAGGAGAATATTTTTGGAACGGTGTTTTGAAATGCATAGACAATTTTTTTCTCATTACTCTCTGTGCTCTTTTCTCTTTTCTCTCTTTTCTCTCTCCCGTCCTTGTCTCTTCCCCTTCCCTCCCTCCCTCCCATCCTCCCTGCCGTCCAACCAATCAGGACACTCCCTCACCCAGTTTGTGCGCCACTGTGCCGACCACTTCCTGAATAGCGAGCACAAGGAGGTCCGCATGGAGGCAGCGCGCACCTGCTCACGGCTGCTCAGCCCGTCCGTGCACCTGGTCAGCGGCCACGTGGTCAGCCAGACCGCTGTCCAGGTGGTGGCCGACGTGCTCAGCAAGCTGCTGGTGGTGGGCATCACGGACCCAGGTAACGCCAAGCATCATGGGAGTTGGAGTCACCTCGCCATGTGTTTCTCAAATCCATCATGCAGAGAAGTGGTATCCTTTAGCAAGTGATCTCTGGATACAAAATCTCATAGTGTAAACACATCCACCTCCTCCTCCCTCCCCCTCCTCCACATCCTCTCTCCCCCTCCTCCTCCCCCAGACCCGGACATCCGCTACTGTGTGCTGGCGTCACTGGACGAGCGCTTCGACGCCCACCTGGCCCAGGCGGAGAACCTGCAGGCCCTGTTCGTGGCGCTGAACGACGAGGTGTTTGAGATCCGGGAGTTGGCCATCTGCACCATCGGACGGCTCAGCAGCATGAACCCCGCCTTCGTCATGCCCTTCCTCCGCAAGACGCTCATCCAGGTGGGCGTAGGGGTGGGGACCCCCGTGGTGACAGGCCAGGTTACAGCACAGGAGGGCTGAGCCCACTTGTGCTAGGCCCACGTTCTGGCATGGTTCTGGGGAGTCTTTATTTTGTGCTACTTGTGACTTTGGAGTGGTGAGTGAAAGTGAGCTCTAATGTGTTGTGGCTTTTATTCAGTATTCATCCTGAATATATTCAAGAAGTCCTTCACATGGATTGTATTCCACATTTTCCATTTGAGTATTTTGTTTGTGACAAGTTTCACACGGGGGCCTCTAGGGGGCAGCCAACAACCACACTCAAGTCCCAACCACTATGCTATTCACTTTTCCTTCCAGCATCTGTGTGTAAGCCTGATTTGAGGTGTAAATGTGTGTTGACCCGTGGGCTGCGCTGTGCTTGGTCCAGATCCTGACCGAGCTGGAGCACAGCGGTGTGGGCCGCAACAAGGAGCAGAGCGCCCGCATGCTGGGTCACCTGGTCTCCAACGCACCCCGCCTCATACGGCCATACATGGAGCCCATCCTCAAGGTGACTTCTCCTCCCCTCCTTTCCTATTGGCTGAAAGCTCTAGTCGGCCTCTACACATGAAAATATTAATCTATCGTGAGTCGTGGCTAGACGTGGCCTGTGAAATTAGTCTTTATACATGGAGGCAGAGTAGTCTATAGTCTAGGATGTTTGAGTCTGAGCTATGAGTCAAACACCCAATATAGGCTGTCTATTTGCCCATTGAGCTGGCTCCTTCTCCCTGACCCTGTCTCTCTCTCCCTTACCCTGGCTCTCCCTCTGGTCCCTGATTGTGTCTTAGGCTCTGATCCTGAAGCTGAAGGATCCAGACCCCAACCCTGGCGTGGTCATCAGCGTGCTGGCCACCATCGGAGAGCTGGCGCAGGTACGAGATCCAGATGCAAAGTACTAAACACTCAATACCCAAGCCCTACCCGGTCAATTATGACCTGATGGAATGTTGCTGTGCTGTTGCACCCTGATGATCAGTAGCTACTGGCCGGTCTTCAGGTCCTGAATGGCGTGAAGAACCTTTACATGATCTATGCAACTCAGGGTAGGATAGTGTAGAAGCTACACTACACTACGCTTGTAAATGAGTGTCTCGATTCGACTTGGTGAACGTAAAATGTAAAGAAATCCATATCATAATGTATGACCAGGGTTAGGTGATGTTATCACTTCAATATCAACACATCATTATGTCACGTGAAGTGCAGTCACTCTTTAGTCTAACCTTTGACCCTTGAGCCTTTGAGGACCATGATGTCCATACACCCCCGCATGGTGCAGGTGTCACTCTTCTCCCGACAGAGGAGAGAGGCGGGCAGGCTTAGGAGCAGGAGGCTAGCCCCCCAGTGCAGAGGCTGTGCAGGGGAAGCCTACATAGGTCAGGTGGTTGAGCCAGCTGTGGAGGCGCTACCCAAGGAGGTAGAGTATACACAGGAAGCACAAGGGAAAGACAGGAAGTAGGTCTTTTAGACAGTTTTATTGTATGAAGGACGGAATTTCTGCATTTGTGGATTTAAATCAGATTGAGGGTAATTCTTTATTTAGCGTCAGGAAATGGGTGGAAAGGGAATCAAACCTGGGTCAGTACATGATGATCTGGTGAGCATGGTAACCGCATTAACCACCAAACTGCCAGTTAGGGGCAGGATTAAGGCCAATGATTGCAGAATAAGGACAAATATGTTCTGTAGTGCACTTGTAGTGTTGTCCAGAATAAGGACAAATATGTTCTGTAGTGCACTTGTAGTGTTGTCTCCTACCCTTCTAAATCCTCTGTTGCTGATTTGGTTGGCTGTGCTGCCAGGTGAGTGGCCTGGAGATGAGGAAGTGGATGGACGAGCTGTTCCCCATCATCATGGACATGCTGCAGGACTCCTCCTCCCTGGCCAAGAGACAGGTGCGACTGCATCCACACCAAGATTTGTTTTGATGTGAAGCTTTTGTGTGTTTTAATGTGTTTTAACTGACTTTATAATCACTGACGTTAGTTTTTACATAATTTTTTAAGCGCCTTGCAAATATATACTGTATATGTGTTGTTATAGTTGTATCATGTTTTCTTATTATTGCTTCTGGAATCGGATGCATTTATTAAGATGCTGGAACACAGTGAAGTGTTAATTCAGACTGTTATTCCCGAACGATCCACCAGGTGGCACTGTGGACGCTGGGCCAGCAGGTGGCCAGTACGGGCTACGTGGTGGAGCCCTACCGCAAGTACCCTTCCCTGCTGGAGGTCTTGCTCAACTTCCTCAAGACGGAGCAGAACCAGGGCATCCGCAGAGAGGTGTGTGAGACACGTGTACACGCACACATGCACTCACTCACCCAAACCCTCCCTCATTGACACACTCATGCACAGTCTCATAGACACACTCTCACTCATTCACTCATTCATACATACTCGCATAGATACTCACTCACTCTGACTCATACAGTCACACTCATTCATACATACTCGCATAGATACTCACTCACTCTGACTCACATACAGTCACACTCACTCACTCACTCACTCACTCACATACTTATTGCTACTCATACATAGACACACACTCACTCAATCAGTCACTCACATACTCACTCACTCAGAGATATATAAGTAATCACTTCTCCTCCTGGATGTTTTCCCTGAATGCCCAGATAAAGTGCCATCTCTTAAATGGAGCCTGTTGGCGGGCTGATTGATGTAGTATTCACTCCAGTGCCTGTGACTCATTTTCGTATCTGTATTTCTTATGTACTCTCAGTGTGGTCCAATATGCCCCAGCATGTAGTGTTGTCCACTCTGCTTTTTGTGATTTAATCTGTGTGTGTGTGTGTGTGTGTGTGTGTGTGTGTGTGTGTGTGTGTGTGTGTGTGTGTGTGTGTGTGTGTGTGTGTGTGTGTGTGTGTGTGTGTGTGTGTGTGTGTGTGTGTGTGTGTCTGTCAGGCCATCCGTGTGCTGGGCCTGCTGGGAGCTCTGGACCCCTACAAGCACAAGGTCAACATCGGCATGATCGACCAATCACGCGACGCCTCTGCTGTCAGCCTCTCCGAGTCTAAGTCCAGCCAGGACTCTGGTAGGACACCCTTGTTACCACGGCGATAGTTTGGTCTGTTTACAGTCAGTGTTCTGGTTACCGTAGTGACAGCGTGTTACCACAAAAAATGTCAGTGGATGACAAGGTTTTGATCTCATGTTGATCTCAACTTGGAACACCTGACCTCTGACCTGCTCCAAAGGCAGGAAGGCCAGAACTTGTGTTGGTGCTCAATCTGCCGTTTCATAATGGGAAACGTAGTTATCAGCAACCACGGCATGTAGATTCCTCACCACATAAATCATGGCCAGGCTGGTTTCACTCTGGCTGCGGTCCCTCATTCACACCTTCTCCTGAGCACGGCCCAGCGTGTGTGGGGCGTTCCCGGGGCGTTCCCGGGGCGTTCCCGGGGCGTTCCCGGGGCCTTCCCGGAGCCTGTGTGGGCCAGCGGATGTGGTTTTGATAAGCAGCCGCGCCGGCCTTCTTGCTCTTGTTAGACTGGATTTACATGGAACTCCCGAATGACGCTGGCTGCAGATGAAAGGGCCTGTAGGACACGTGTTGATGGGAAACGCATGTGCGAGGGAGGGAGGAGCAGCATGTCCTGGATCAGCCTTATCCCACCGGCTTGTCTCTACAATCCATCTGAGGGAACCGTTGCTACTTCTTTGTGGGTTGCAAATGTTTTGTTGTGGGCCGGCTCAACCCGCGCAAACCGGGTACTGCTCACGTAGGCAATAGACCTTATAGAGATCCAGGTTTGATTCCATCCTATGAGGGGGCATTTGTTTCTCTCTGTTCTCACTGTACTCTCCAGAAAGACCTTTTTGTTAGTTTGTTTGTTTATCTACGCCACAAGAAGTTGAGCTGAGGTTTATCTGAGGAACACTGGTTAGTCTGAAGAACACTGAGGTTCGTCTTAGGAATCAATGACGTCTCTAGGCTTCTGTTCTGACGTTCATAAGCCCTGTCAGCAGCAGCAGTGCACGGTTTGGTACACGTGTTGTTCCCAGGCTGGATGTCCTGTGTGAATAAACAAAGAAGCTGGGCATGAAACTCAATCAAGTGTGTGGACTCGCACTCACGCTCGCCCGTGAAAAATGTCAAAAACAATTTCAGGCTTCAATTACTTGAGGTGCCGTATCTGGCCCGTGGCAGAACCCAGCCTGATCCCTCTTAGATCCTGGCCAGGAACTCTCTCCTACTCCGCTCCTAACCCAAGCTCTTTAGCACCGACCGTAACTCTGGATCCTGTCTGACACACGGAGCACATTTCAAGTGCCTGTCCAAAATAAAGCATAATTGGAGCGAAACCGTGTCCACGTACCCTGGATGAGAGTGGGGGAAAGACGCCCTCTCTGGGATCCAGAACCCAGACCCGTTGGCCGCAGTTTGATGACTAACACTCGTGACTGATGTCCCCCCAACCCAAGCACTTCCACCGCCGCCACGTCCTGCCCGTCCCTCTGGACAGCTCGACTGCCACATCGTAAACTGAGCGTTTTTTTTCTCGCCGGATGTATGGGTGGAACTGTCGGCCGCTGTAGACGGATCGCCTTGATAGCCGTGGCGTGTTCCCTGACCGGGGCCGGCGAGTGGCAGCCGAGTCGTCTTGCAATCGACTTCTGCCTGATGGATCACTGCTCTGCAGCTACTCATGTGAATGAGGTCCAACTCAACGTTCATGAGTTTCCCAGCACAGGTTTGGGTGACTCTCCACCCCCCCTCCCCTCAGAGCTTTATGTACCCTGGGATTAGTGTTATTGAGACATTCATGGCTAACCCCTTGACTAAAATGCATGTTATTAAACTTGAAATGCACTTAATTTGTCATATTCACACAGTGTGCTGAGATGAAAATGGAAACGTGGTTCTGGTTAAACCTCCTGTGTTGATGGCTGCCAGGGTACTGCGGCCAACACTGTATTGATAACCTTCCAAAAATAAATGAAAACGATCCAAAAACAACTTTTTAAATTGGAAAGGTTAATGTTACGTTCATTTATTCAGAGTACTTCAAACCTAATGAGACTACCTGACCAAAGAAATCATCGACCAGCAACATTTAATTACACTTGATTACATAAATGTGCTCGGCTCTCCAAATATTTAAATATCTTCAACACAATTAGTGCTAGAATCACAATTGATCATTGTTTTGAACTCCCAAAGAAAAAGACCCAAGCAGTAGTGCAAGCAAGTACCTATCCCACATGCTGCTAGCATAGCATACTCTGTACACAACCTAGCTCTAATTGCATATGCTGTCCCTAGCAACCGAGTGCTAGCATACAGGCCTCCTCTCCCATTGTCTGCTCCAGCCACGCTATGTCCAGGTCAGCTCCCTCTCCTGTTGTCGTGTTTTTATGGTATGTTTGTTCAAGACTTATGGTAGGCTAATAGGTTTAGCAGTTTGCGGCGGTCCTCGATGGACCGTTGCGGGGACAGGATGTCGTATATCTCCTTATGCTTAGCGTCTCGGTTCTCGTCTGGGCCGCTGGCCTCGGGACGGCAGCTGTGTAGCCGGAGAGGTTGCTGGGAAGTGGTGTTGGATGATCCCGGCAGCACCAGGATACCAAGTACCCCTCCGAGCGGACGTCTCTGTTGGACGCCAAGACCAGCAAGAGTCATGCGTCCCTCCAGGGTTTGTCCAAGCGGACCGATGATTTATAGAAACCCTCAGTCGTGTCCGATGTGAAATATTTGGCGTTTTGCATGCCGGCGCAGCTGGGCTTCTTCAACTACATTGACGGCTCTTACTCGGCTATAAAGACAGAGTCACGGGCCCATCCGTCTCCTTGTCGGCGTCCATCTTGGCTCGGCCAAGGCCACCGCACACATGACACAATCTAATCATGGCACAGTGGCCAGGCCAGCCTACAGAGCCCAGAGCACATCCATCATACCCATCTATTTTGACCCAGTCCAGAGAAACCCTGACAGTTGGATAATGAGAGGACAGTGGAGCGCGTAACTGTACTCCTGTTCTGGACCAATGAAACGTGGAATATCCAGACTTATGTCATAACCACATGTCTCTAGTGAAACCCAAGCTCCCTCGCACGTAGAGAGACAGACGGGCCTTCCTCCACCATCATCATCCTCACTTTGTGATGGATGAAGGCCAGTTCAAATTTGGTTTGGCTTGGAAATGCTGTGTGCATTTTGAATGCGTATAGGGGCTCCTCATTTAGTTATCGCTCATTACACAGCCTCATTTTGCATCGAGTTACCAACAGTTTTGTTATAAATTGCACAGCAGTCGCACACAATCACATAAATGTCTGAACGCTGCAGGCAAGACACCCTTGATTTAAACAGCAGAGCTTCACATTCAGACGAAGCGCTGCGTTGTTTAACATCGAATGAAAACGATGAAGACAAATCAAACGGGACAGTTAAAGGTATAAATGCAAAGAAAATGCATGCAGGGATTAAAAGAAATCAGCTGGTTTATTACCAAGACGGAAAGAAAATGGTTTCCTTTTTTCACAAGTTTGCTTTTGAATTGATGTGCGCCAGTCTGTAGTAAAACCAGCCCTTGTTGTGGAGGGTACCTGACTCTGGCAGACCAATAACAAAGAACCACTACTTTTTATACATCCAGTTTGGTTCTTACATGTTTTACGCGAGCGTCTCTACCGAAACGTATTGACCATATGCTAGATTATACGGTCAATAATGTTTAATGTTTACCTCTACTGTCTTCCCCATTTCCTCTCTCTGTGGGAGTGAGAGATACTCTTTACCTCTACTGTCTTCCCTGTCTCCTCTCTCTGTGGGAGTGAGAGATACTCTTTTACTCTTGTGCCTTTTATGAGGACAACTTGAAGGCCATGGGCTCCTGGAGGAATGACTTGGAGCAGATAGATTAACCCAGGCATCGTGGGCTTGTGGGCCTTCTGACTTAAAAAGAAATTTGTGAAAATGAAGAATACCATGAAACAATGTCCTATTTTAATGGTATGTGTATGCCAATTTGATGAACAATATCTATAGAAGGCAGAACTGCAAGTCCTGGTGGTGTGAAAAGAGACGGGTCACCCCTTGGTTAACCAGTGCCCCGTCTCCTCCCTCTCAGCGGACTACAGCACCAGCGAGATGCTGGTGAACATGGGGAACCTGCCCCTGGACGAGTTCTACCCCGCCGTGGCCATAGTCACCCTGATGCGCATCTTGCGGGACCCCTCGCTCTCCACCCACCACACCATGGTGGTGCAGGCCGTCACCTTCATCTTCAAGTCGCTGGGACTCAAGTGTGTGCAGTTCCTGCCGCAGGTCATGCCCACCTTCCTCAATGTCATCCGGGTGTGCGATGCCAGCATCCGCGAGGTAGGGCGGCCCGGTGGAGCAGTGGTCTTCAGTGCTACTTATTTATTTTTATTTACCTTCTTAACAGCCTTTTCTCATTCGTTTCTTGCACGATCTCAAAGAGACCTTTATTGACCTGGTTCAATAAAGGTACAATACCTGAATGTAGCTTATTTTTCTGTTCAGACTTTCAATCCATCCATCAGGCCATTCTTTCACCTTTTCAATTGGGTTTTTATGAAGTAAGGCTACATGGAAACGTACTTCTTTTCAGGTTAATAGTTCTTGTCACCAATCCGTTATTACGCCCCGTATCCTTGTGGGTGGGGGAGGATATTCCAACCCACCAATGATATCAATAACACCACTTTGGCACACTTTGACATCCTGAAGCATCCCTATGCATACATCGTGAATCATCGCCGCCCTCACTTCCTGTGTGCTCAGTAATTCATCACGGTGTGGAGGGGAGAACGGCATTCATCTTTACCCAATAGTGTGTGTGTGTGTGTGTGTGTGTGTGTGTGTGTGTGTGTGTGTGTGTGTGTGTGTGTGTGTGTGTGTGTGTGTGTGTGTGGGGGGGGGGGGGGGGGGGGGGGGGGGGGGGGGGGGGGGGGGGGGGGGGGGGGGGGGGGGGGCAGTGATTTGTGCGCTGCTGCCCCCCCTGGCCAGAGTTCGTGGGGCGCGGGTCATGTGATCAGAACTGCACCGTGTGACATCGCAGGCATCAACACTTCCTGTGCCCAGGAGCAGGGCACGCGGGGAGCCGGACCCTCTTGGGACCCAGAGGGCCGAGCGTATGGCTGCTTCGTTTGTCTGGACTCCAGTTTTTAAGTTTGGATTTCTTTTTTTTTTTTTTTTTTTGCATCAGGGGGCAACTGATTTAAAAGTGATGCGATGGAACACGTTCCGCGAAATGTAAAAATATACGGTTACCTTAAAGAACAAAAAAAAAAAAAAAGCAGGCAAAGTGCGAAAGCCCCCCACATGGTGACTGAGGACAAGTGAAGGCTCTGGTTTGGCGCCCTGTACCCGGCGAGGGTCAAGGGTCAAGGGTCAGACCGCTCAGGGTCAGAGGTGAGAGCGCTCGGTGTGTGTGTGTGTGTGAACCCCCCCCCCCCCCCCCCCCCCCCCCCCCCCCCCCCCCCCCCCCGGGGGG
>OMKI01011932.1:0-11256 GCA_900302315.1 Phycis blennoides | reverse complement strand
AGTGTGTGTGTGTGTGTGTGTGTGTGTGTGTGTGTGTGTGTGTGTTTGGTTCAGTACCCTGGGAGTCCTCTGGAGGTTTGGACAGGGCCTTGGCCTCGTCCACATCCCCACTGATGGACACAGTCAGGCTCTTGTCTGAAACACAAAAACGATGACTTTAAGCCTGGAGCCCGTCAGAAGAACTTCGCGGCTGACTGGGCTGTATGGGGTGACTCGTACCACAGGCCTGTCCGTAGGCCTTGGCCTGGACGAACAGCACGTAGAGGGCTGGGGGCAGGTGGCGGGCCACCTCGGTCTGCTTCTGGGTCTGCTCAAAGGGCATGGAGAGATACTGCTGCACCGGGAGGGAGGCCTGCAGGGCGAGGGGAGGAGTCACACAGCGCCCCAGCCACAAAGATCTGAGGTTCTTCAACCCTTTATTATATAAACCCCTCACTTGTTATATTATATAAACCCCTCAGTTATATCATATGGACACCTCACTTATTGGTCACATTGATACATCCGCTACTTATGGTATATTTATGTTGCTACTTTTGAGATTACTACTTAAATTGCATAGTTGACCGTTACGTGTCCCAATACCTTCTGCGTTCAGAATGACCCAGTGTTATACTGTGCATTCTATAAATACAACACTTGAAATAAAGCCTGTTCTGGAATCAAAACAAACTAACCAGAACTTCTGATCCAGCTCGACTAAATGGATGCCCTCCTACCATTCAAAAGCCCACAACATTGGAAGAGAATAATTGTATGTGATGCACACTGGAGGCGTGGTGAGACAGCATTCATACCTGCATGATGGCATTGAGTCCTGGCTGGAGGCTGCTCAGGTGTTCCTTCTTCACCTCAATGCTCTTCTGGATCTTCTCCTTCGTGGTCTGAGACTCGCTGTATTTTTCCGCCAACCTTCACGCAAGGAGACACAAACGTAGCGTTACACAAAGCAAGCAGAGTGTCACTTTGTGGAACAAACTACAGCATTGATTACACTCTTTTGTTTGTTTTGTTTGTTGTGTTTGTTGTACTTTTGTTTATCGTGTATTTATTCAGGTAAGTGCCGATGAGTCTGTGCTCGTCCCGAGAGAGACCCGATAAACACAAACACTACAAGACAATGCAGGCACACAACCTGAATGTCCCCAGACCATTGATGAACTCATACAGGAGAGACCACAGAGCAGACTGCATTACCTCTTCCTCTGCTCCAGCTCCCAGTCCAGCCGGGCCAGAGTCAGCTGGTGGGGGTCTTCCTTGGTGAGGAGGGGCCTGGATATCTCCTCCGGGGCCTCCTTGTAAAACTCAGTCTCACTCACCAGGTCAATCTCCTCGTGCTTCGACCTGGCAGCAGGGCGACACGGCTTTCAGTTTCAGATAACTTTATTAACACCGAGGGAAATCGCTCTCTGCTCGAGGAGTAATAAACAAATAAAAATAAAAAATGGGAAATAATGTACACCCAAAAATACGGTCAGGATTCAGGAATCAATAAAAGATGCACGTAGACTCAAACAATGATTCACGATGATTCATTTACACAAAAATATATAAAACGTTATGTGACTTAAGTTAATTCCTTGCAGTAATAGAAAACAATAAAACACAATTTTGAGAACCCAGTCAAAGATTGTGAGAATACTAACTTGAACTCCAGACACTTGCTGATCTCCTTCTGCAGGTGCATGACCTCATACAATAGGTTCTGCAGTTGGAGATGCAACACATCCACTTTTTGCTTTGCCTGAAAGCACAAAAAAACCCAATGTGAGGTTATTAAGATGATGGTGAGTTACATATGTCGTGTGAGGCACCGTGGTGGTGTGCACGCATCACCTCGTGGGTCTGGTCTCGGCCCTTCTTCAGACGCATGTGAGCCAAGCGATTGAGCTTCTTCAGGTTCATGAAGTGGATGCAGCTCTGCAGGCGTCTCTTCTCCACATCGGTAGACTGCAACCACAAGATCAGTCCATAAAGACAGCCCGTCAACTCATCTTGAAAACAGACGTCAGAGCTCTGAAGATTATGGTGAATATTAATATATACAGGGATGTGGGTTTTTTAGAGGGTTTTTCTCACTCCTTCTTTAGCACCATCAGCCTTCAGCTCTTGGATCTCCCCCATAAGTGTGGCCAAACTCTCGCAGGTCTTCTTGTACTGCTGGTAGTCCTGCTTGGGATCTCTGCTGTCCAGCTCCAACTCCTCACTATACACACGAGCATCCTACACACACACACACACACACACTCAGCAGCTCATTCTCAATTACATGTGTATGTGAATGCTGGCTCTGAGGAGCCTCGGTGTTTGGGTTACCTGAGGGTCTCCTTCTCCGCGGCCCCGCTTCACCTCGGGGGTTCCTCCTTCGCTGCGGAGAACTTTACCCTTCCGCTTCTTCAGAGCCTCGGAGGACATGGTGGATCAGCTGGATAACAGAAAGCCTTGTTTGACCAGGGGGTGGATATGCGTCGTGAAAGGGTTCATTCGTGTGGCCATGAAACATCAGCTGTGAGGCTAGCTAGCTTTTAGCCTGTAGTGACCTGCTGCTTAGCTTAGCTAACGGTAAAGAATAATTTCAGAGTGATTGACGAATTCAGTACACAAACTCACCTGTGAGTTAAATGAGTTAAGTGAGTTAAATTTTTTTTCAAAAGTAAAATCCTTTCTGAAAAACGAACAAATCAAAAATGTAAAAACGAAAACTAGCTTCGTCCAACCACTAGGAACACAATGCTTACGGAAGCTTCGGAAGGGAAAAAAATGTTTCGGCAGAAAAAAAGTAACATGAAAGGCCTGTACTGCCACCTACAGGAACCCCGTTGTGGCTACCAAGTTGTACACAACAGTACATGTTCTCAATGCTCTAAATCACTTTACGCAAAATATATCGAAAAACAAACAGCCATGTGTTATGTGAAACGTTTTTTTTTATTCATGGATCAAAACATTTAGCCACTTTCAAACAATTTTCATATTTTCGGGTCATTATCCTAAAAGAAAACCCTTTTTCCCCACGAAAAAAAATAAAGACTATACATTACATTACAAGTCCTAAGAAATTGTACACATTGTACATTGGGACAACAGCGGGCCGTTCCTCTGGCGGTTCTCACTTGGCCATGTCTATCAGGCTCTGTAGCGAGGTGGGCACCCACGTCTTCTCCCCCTGCACAAACACGACGCCGCGGTCTATGTAGATCACGATGCGTCCGAACGTGTACAGCTGTTTGCCCTCGTAGCGTTTGGCCACCAGGGGCATGAACACGATGTTGTTCTCCTCGGCCTTGGCCTGGATCAGGTCCTTGAAGTTGGTGGGCAGGCCGGCGCTGCCGCCCCGCTGGGCCACGCTCTCCGCCTCCCGCCGCTCCTGCAGCGCCTCGTACTGGAAGTCCTTGCGCCGCTCCGTCTGCGTGAGGTAGGCGATGTTCTCGCGGGCGCCGGGCTGCATGTAACCACCTGGGGGGGGGGGGGACAAGGGAAGGAGGGCGGGGTTAGCGGACTGCTGGGTGTGAGATTGTGTGCATTTCAGGATGTTTCGGTAACCGTGGAAACCCTACGCCCATAAACCGGTTTGCACACTCACACTTTACTTGTATCATAATGATTTTGTTCATTAATATTGCGAGTACATTTTTGTATATTTTCGTTTTTACTTTATATGCTGTGGAGTTTGCCGTTCTTTCTGCCGTTTCTCTCCACCAATTCACTTGTATATGAACGCTGACTTGGCAATACAACTCCACAGTCTGCGTGTTGGTATACTCTGAATGAGGTTCCTCCAGCGCCACCTACCGACGCCCGAGGCCACCGCGCGGTTCATGATGTCCAGGGCCTCGTTGAACTTGTCCTTGATGAGCAGCTGGGCCAGCAGCGTGTCACTGAACATGGTCTTCCAGCCCAGGTACCACTTGGTGATCTCCTCGTAGTTAGGGCTGTTGCTCAGCCACGAACACAACACCTGGGGGGGACGAGCGAAAACAAACGTGCCAACACCACTTTACAATGTGAAAGGACTGCATCGAGACCACGCTTTGCTAACCTCTGGCCACACGTTACAATTTGCAACTCATGTTCACCCATTTACAGTCACACAGTCACACACCGACGGCGGTGTCAGCCATGCAAGGCAACAGCCAGCTGCTCGGGAGCAGTAAGGGTTTGGTGTCTTGCTCAGGGACACCTCAACACTCTAGCGAGGAGGAGCCGGGGATCGAACCAGCAACATTCCAGTTGCCAGATGACCTGCCCTCCCTCCTGAGTCACAGCTGCACTATAATGAAGTGATCTAACGCACAGTTAAGCTTCAGTGTGTTCACTGACCTGGAGCCACTTGGGGAAGAAGTTTTTGTCCAACAAGGACATGAGGCTTGAGAGGGACAGCATGCTCTCCCAGTCCATCACCCAGTGGAATGGCTCCATCTGCTGCTGGTGTGGATTGATGACCAGGTCCCCGAGACACAGGGCTGTAGAGGTGAATCAAGGTGAATCATGAATCATGGTGACAGGTCCAGGTACTCCTAGACGAGTGAATCCCCAACCTTTTCTGTCTCATGTACTTTGAACTGATTATTATCATCATTATTCACATTGCCATATTAAACAAACACAACATATTCTAGGCTGCTATCCCTGGCCTCATTGTCCTGGACCCAGCCGGTGTTCCCCATGAGCCAGTGGCCCGGTTGACCGTACCCAGCTTGGGGAGGATGTTCTTGACCATGAAGGCCTCCCAGGCGCCGGGGGAGAACACGTCCTTCCAGGGCTGCAGGATGAGGCGGGCCGAGGCGTCGCTGGGGTGCCAGCGCTGCAGGGCGTTGGCCAGCTTGCTGCGGATGGGAGGGTAGAGCGGCTGGAGGCGGGATTGGAGCAGCGGCAGCCAGGGGTGGACCCAGGAGTGGATGGGCACCGTGTCAGTCAGCGGGTTCCAGCTATCCACCTGAAGATCAGAGCCATCGGGTTGGTGTCACGTTACACCATACACAGCCATTCAACAGGCTTTTACTTTGAAACTGATGAAATCACACAACTTAAATACAATCTCAAACAAGGCATGTATTGTACACATAATATAACAATCCCTACACAGACGCACACACTGCCACAGCAAAGTGTGACAAACAGCATTGAAACAATCCGGTCAGAGATAGGGGGGCTGCTGGAAGCTGCTGGAAGCCTGGAGGTGAACATCTAGACCGATAAGGTGAGAGAGTGGTGCCGAGCGTGTCCTACCTCCCTCTGGAGCCGGGGTAGGATGAGCTGCTCCAGCAGGTGGTCCACGATCCAGCCGGGGAGCAGCGGAGCCCACACCTCTATGCAGTCCACCATGGGCCCCACGGCGCGCGGCTGCCAGCCTGACACACACGACCGCATCACCGGGAGCCACACCTCCCACAGCAGCCTGGAGACGCGCGGCACGGATCACGCTGAGACCACTCGTCATTTACAAGCGTTCAGTCAACGCTGGGGGACACGGCCAGGCATGCCACCACCTATGATGAGGAACATGGTTCATGTGTGTGCACCCTTACCTATGGTACGGATCCATGTTGGCGTCCGGCGTGCTGGAGAGGAGCTGTCTGGACTCCAGCAGTGCTCTCCACTGGCCGACCTCCTCCAGCCCATAAGTGCTGTCCTGCCGCAGCCCAGACAACGAGACCGTGATGAGCAAAACACGCACACTCAAATGGAAACTGTCACACGCGCCCCCCTCTAACATAAGACAGCAGAGGGTGGACCTTTCAGGTCGGTGGCCGGGTCTGGTTCTGGTCTGACCGGTGAAACCCAAGTGGTCCAAATTCTCCGCAACATTTTCCCGGGACAAGGGCTGGCGTTACAGACTGATATTTTACATTTACATTTAGGGCATTTAGCAGACACTGTTGTCTAAATCGACTTACAAAAAATTAATTTGTGGGGTTCGACGTGTGGACAGTTGGAGGAGGGGGATCAAGGGGATCGAACCGCCGACCCTACGGTTAGCGGACGACCCGCTCTGTCCACCCGCTCTACCCACTGAGCTACTGCCGCCCGTTACGCTCACATGACAAACAACAGCGATGGTCCACCCTGGGAGAAAAGCCAAGGGCCACGATGTGCACGTAGTCACTTAGAGGACGCCTCTATCCAGGAGGCTTACAGGCTGAGGACCACATCGCCTCAATGAAGCCCCCGTACCTTCAGAGGGTCCCAGGTACGCAGTTTGTCCTTCAGTAGTGGGTAAACCACAGCCACGGCCAGGTCGGCCAAGCCCATGGCCTTGTACTCTTCATAGAAGTCCCTCTGCAGAGTCTCAAATATCCCAGCACACTCCTGCAGGGAGAGGAGCACATGGGAGGTGGTGATTTAATACATTCAAATTGGACTTGTACTCCTGAGTTTTAGCCATACACCAAAGGAAACGGTAAACTAGGCTAATGAAACGTTGTTTCGCCACATTTCACATGAGAAACACTGTGGGAGTTCCAAACACAGCAAAGGTTTGTCCCATGAAAACAAATCTTTTCACAACGAATTATGATGTGACGACCAAAAAAGCCGGCGCGATGCTTCCAAAATGGACGCGGTAAATGCGATGCGTCATCGCGGTGTACAAGCTGCAGCAGTTACAACAACAACAACAAACACAACAACGGACGCATTCCAAACAGGGTGTGACTGGGCCTTCTACGTTAGAGGGAATATGTAGAACTCATACGATAATGTATATTAATAGAAGGTCTATTAATAGCTGGCATATTAATAGCACCTGCAGGCTGGGGCCCTCCCCTGGGGCACTCTCTCCGGACTGGAAGCGCTCCACCAGCTCCAGCACGGCCTCCATCCTGTGGATGGTGTCGCGCTCCACCTCCAGCCGGCTCTGCAGGGCGGACGACTCGTGGCTCAGCGTCACCACTATGTCCTTCTCATGCTGCAGACGCCTGGCTGACTGCATGGAGGGGGGGGGAGAGAGAGAACTAATCAAAGGAAGGCCGACAGAAATAACATCTAGAAGTCGTCCTTTTGCAGATGCAACACGGAGAACTCATAACACACTGTGCATGTCGCAGCATCACGTGAGTGACTTTAGAGTAGTAGCAATGTTGACAAAATAAATAAACAGACAGTGGAGGGAGACATTATCAAAAGTGTACGCAGCATCACTGAAAACATACAAGACTGACCATCACACGCGAGCGGGTGAGTCCATACCTGCAGGATGTCCTGCTCTGTGAGGTCTATGAGCAGCTGCAGGTTGTGCTCCAGCTCGGGGAGTGTGAAGCCGGACGGCTTCTGGTCTCGGCTGGGCGGCGCCTCATCGGGGACACTGTGCTTGTTTGTCATCTGACTGTAGCTGTAGTACACCTTCTGCTCCCGGCCGGTCATATCGATCACCTGCACATGGACACAGACAGACCGTTTTCACACACAAGGGCCTTGCTGTGGTGCAGAAATATAAGAAACAAAAAATAAGAAAAAAAAAATACAAAATGTGCAAAATTACATTCGATCACATAAGCGAAGGACGAATCGAAGAGCTGATCCTCTTCCTCAGAGGAGACCCTCTGAACCCACCTTAACCTGAGCCAGCTCTCCAGCAGGTGTCTGTGCACTCCGCCCGGCCAGCTTGCCTTTGGCCTTCAGCTCATCCACGGTCCTGTAGGAGTACTTGGGCTTCTTCTTCCCGGCCGGGTCCCTCCGCCACTGGCCCAGCTCCTTCTGGAACTCCTGCTCAGACAGGGGAACCGAGGCGTGAGACTTACAAAGAGAACGCTTTGGTCCAAAGACTCACAAGTGAGCTGCACAACGTAGGTCCAAAGCAACAACTGAACACAGGTTAGGTTAGGACACAGCCATAGGTTTCAGGCTTGTACCTTTTCTTCCTCTTCTTCCGAGTCCACTTTGGGGAAGTCCTTCAGGCTCTGCTGGGTGCGTTCGTTGCCGTAGGCGCCCACCGCGCCCTTACCCTTACGCACCTTCGCCTCGATGGGGTTTATAATACCTACAGCAACGACGACACACAGCCTGGCATGAGCAGCCAATCTACTCAGTTCAATGTTCTGTTGTTTTTAAGTTCATATATTAAAACGGTGTCTACATTTCATAAAGCGCCCCACACACCTTGAGCATTCTTCCCCAGGCCTTTGCCTGGTTGGTAGCCCATCTTCTGCAGAAGCTTCTGTCCGATCCCCTTGGTGTGCTTCTCCCAGGTCCCCAGGTCTTGTCCCGTGCGCACGCCACCGGCAAACCGCTGGGGCTGGTTCCCACGGAAATGTCCTCCCTGGAAACAGCGTCTCGTTTTATTGAGGTCCGTTAATGAATCAAATAGGGAATTTAAGAAAAAGGGGGACATTATAAAAGAAAGAAAACATTACATACATTACACATAAACATTTATATTGTCTTGTTTTGCACATTGTTCACAATCCATTCACAGCAGCCATGCCCCACCTTTCACTTTTTCACTATTCAACTCGGACGAGCAACATTTGAGACTGCATGCTTTAAGACGTAAAACGTTGAGCCTACGAACAGCCTACGATTGGACGTGACGTGCAATCACAATGAATCATTTTCTAACGTAGCCAATCAAAGTAAAGTAACCACTCTTGTAGCCAATCAAAACACATTACGTGTTCATGTACATGCATGTGAATTCTACGTGTATATACCGTCTGAAGTTTTTTAGGTGCAGCCCCGCGAGAAGGAGGAGGAGGAGGAGGGGCAGCAGAACCACCATCATCTGAGTCGTCGGAGTCTTCTGTGCCCTTCTGCTGCTGCTTCTTCTCCTCAGCAGCACTCTTACGCAGACCAGCACTAATAAAGTTCACCGGGGCCGTGTAGTCCTTGGACCTGAGAAGTAAACACAGATAGTCTGACTCATATGTACTGTATATGTAATGTACATTATTGCATATGTCGTGTTTACTGCTGACTATAGTCTTTTTATTTCCATTTGAGCAGATTCAATTTCCACGCTAAACATGTGAAGACACAGCATACATCTTACACTGGTCTCTTAGTAGGTGTGTATTTCGTCAAGGCATTTGGGATGTGATGATGGGTAAACGCGTGACTTACTTCTTGCCTCCAAAACTGGGTCTCTCGTCCTCGTCAGAGTCTCTGTCGGCCCAGATGCCGTAGGTCGCCTGGTCCTTGGTCTGCCGGTGTCGGCGGCGCTCTGGGTTAAATTCATTGGCCAAGTCCCAGTCCGTCACCTCAAAACTCTCCATCTCCACTCCATCATCCTCCTCGGTCCTTCGGCCGTACAAGTGGGACATGGACATGTCTGGACAGCCTATCGAACACACCACGGTTTTATTACAGCACGTGATGAGGGAGGACACATCATTTCACGCTGTAAAGTGTTGAAATTATGCAAGCAAATGTACTTATATTACGTACGATTGACCGCCACCGCTACACAGTACATGATGTGTAATTACATTGTATTGGAATTCAATAACTTTACTTCTCGACCAGAGTACGTCTGGTGGAGAAACATCAACATCTAGTAGAGTGAACACATGCTAAGACAGGCTAAAATAAGAAGCACATTTATGCATTAATGCGCATAGGAAATGTAATATGAATTGACAGAGAAGACAAACAGTAGTCACCTGATTACTCGCCTTATCCGGGATGTAAATGTATTTATTGATCCTTCACAGAATAGATCAGTGCCTGTTATCGTAGCTAACACGATAGCAGCACAAACACTTCCTGTTGATGTCTGCTCAACCGGAAGTGTAACATATGTGCTGCATTTAAAGCAGTCCTGCCAGAGTTCTACGAGAAGTCATTGCCCCGTGTTGCTAAACACGTGAACCACCGTCTGATTTAATCTGAATGTGTTGAAAATATGTCTGAGAAGGCGGAGGAGTGGCAAGTGGCTCGGAGGAAGAAGGGAACCTCGCGGAGGTCCAAGACGCCCAAGGCAAGCTCAGCCTGTCAAGATCATGGATGTGGTCAGGATGACTTCAACATCAAGAAAACTCTTCTGCGAATAAGAGAAACCATGTGAGTGTGATAATATATATTTATCAAACAAATAAAGGGAAGTAATTTTCCCTCAGTCCTCCCTTTACTTCCACCATAGGCCCATGCCAATGGAATAATATCCCCCTCTTGATTGTTGTTTGTTATTGATTGTTGTTTGTTATTGTTGTTTGTTGTTTGTTTACTGTCGCGCACCAACCACCAAGCCAAATTCCTCGTAGGTGCAAAACTACTTGGCAAGAAACATCATTCTGTCCTCTGACTCTTCTGTAGGTCTGACTTGAAATGTGAAGACTTTTGGCTTGATTGGAAAAGTGAGTAGATGACCTCAGTCATCATGAAAATACAAGCGGATCCTCACCGTCCAATTAAACCGAATGCTTCACACGCGACGGACACAGCTGACTGAACCCTTCTCCTCAGGGCTGGTGTTGTCGTCACGCTCGGCGCCTCCACCAGGTGATGGGGCTCCTGAGTTACCCGTCGGCCAGCCGGAGGAAGGCAGCGCCTGCGCGGCAGGTCCCGGGCTGGAGTGCGTCTGCTATGGCCTGGGCTCCTTCTCATCCTGCGTGTCGGCGCGCTATCAGCTGGCCATGTTGCTACTCCTTCTCGAGACTCTGCAGGTCAGACCCAGCAGGGTTCACCGGACCTTCTTTGATCTCTCACACACACGCACGCACGCACGCACGCACGCACGCACGCACGCACGCACGCACACACACACACACACCACAGTCCCATCAGGCTCAAGTGCTCCTTCATCCACATAAAACCGTCAGATTTAACCATATTTTCCTTTTGGACTAATATAACACGATTATCATTCATCACCATTATTAATTATGTTTGAAGTAGAAGCCAAGGTGTACTTCCAAATGTATTGATACAAATACAAATGTATTGATCAGTAACAATCCACATAATATTTAACAAATCCGACAGGTTATACTATTTTATGATGCCATTTAAAGCAGTTCCCCCCCCCAAAAGGTACCCCACTGGAATGTTCTCACACAGCTTATCTCGGGGATCACCACATTGGTTTAATGCTGCAACATGTCTCGTGGAACCGGTTGGAGGCGCGCTGTGTCACGTGACCCCTCTCCCTCCAGATCCCCCCTCGGCTCTGCCGTGTGTTTGACCCCGCGTTCTCGGCAGGAGAGAGGGACGCGCTGAAAGAACTGGAACTCACAGTTCTCAGCCAGAACGAGGTACACAGGGTTCCCCTCACTGGGGTGTGAAGGGATGCGGCGTTGAAGGAGTGTGGCAAACGTTACAGTG
>OMKI01011931.1:2892-14525 GCA_900302315.1 Phycis blennoides | reverse complement strand
TCTCACACACACAGGATCAGAGGATTATCTCCACATTTAAAAGTATTTATTTCCATTTCCTGAGCAAGCAAAGAAATATATGTGTGTGTGTGTGTGTGTGTGTGTGTGTGTGTGTGTGTGTGTGTGTGTGTGTGTGTGTGTCCACTAGGAAACACCTGCTCACCCGTCCTCTTTTCCTGGGGGTTTCCCACCACCAAAGCTGTAGTTCCTCAATCCCCCCCCCCCCTGACCCGGAGCGATGGAGTATTAACTATAAAACTACATCTGCATCGACGTTCGGGACTGTTCGGGGATCGCTATCGACTCCTTGGCAGATTTAGTAGCGTGTCCGCCTGCATGTCGGACAGGAAATGGAATTCGTGTGCTACGAATTTAACAGAACCAAGTCAATACACCTTTGACCCCCGGCCGGGTACGAGTAACTCTAAAGCCATCAAACTAAACGTCACAGCGGACAGTCGTTGTTCACAGTGCAGGGTGGGCCTGGAGGTACGAGACCCTTATGCAATAGTTAAATGGCTCCACTACAACCCGTGCATAATGTGCATCAAACGCAGTATTTAACACACAAGTATGCATTTACCCCGAGCCTGGGGAGTGGGCCTGTGCAATATGCTGCCATACTCAAGTCAAAGAAATCCGCATTTATAGAGCAGTCGACCTTTGATCGGAACAGAGAGCGTGTTTGACGTCTCCACGGCAGCTCGCCACGGAAACACAAGCGACGTCTTTCAGCCAAAGGGTGGAGAACACGACCGGACAGGATGAACAACTAGTCAGCGTTTATCGGCTTTGTTTTCCGGGACTAAATCAAAGTGAACGCTGTGCCTCCACGAGGCTCCCCGCTCCCCGTGGAGTGGGGCGATGTGGAACTTCGTCCCGCTAACTTGACACGTAACTTGACACGTAACTTGACACGTATGAAGAGAAGTTTCTAACTCACCGGGAATTGCGGTTGGCGGAAGGGAAACACGTCCGACTGCTGTTTCTTTCCTGGCTGTAGTTTTTCACGGAGCGCTCATGACTTCCACCCGCGGAGCAGCAGCGTGTGGATGCGGACTCGCTGGAATGTGATGCTGTGGCGCTGGAGAGAGTGCGCTGTTCGAAACGACCAATCAGCGCCCGCCTTCCATTCCCAACGGAGAGTCCCGGGGTGGGGGCGTGGCCAGAGCACCGCGGGAACAGCAGGTGGGCGGGGGCTGGTGGCTACACCTGAGCTCGAGCGGTGTCCGTTTACACGTCACGGCACCCTACCTGTCAGGGTGACTTCTAGGTTTCATTTGGGATGTTTCAAATGTTGAAATGGTTCATTTTGTTGTTTAAATGGATTGCAAACCATAGCCTACATTTTGACATATTTAAATGTTGTAAATAATGTAAAATAAAATACACATATAACTTTCATGGATGGATGCTCATTGTTTCTCTGTCTTTGGACAGCAGTCCGTGTCCCTATAATAGCCAGGACAAGTTTTCGATCGAGTTTCAGCCCCACCCTTCCCATTGTGCGGTGAAACCAGCGAGGCGTCCTGCCCCTGCCGGGAGGACGAGGCGTGCAGCCCCCCAGCTGACATGCATGCCCCCGCAGATAATCACTACAAGTCCCCTGAAATATGAGATTCCATTCAATACTCTGCATTTACACCCAATGCCAGCAACACAATATAGTGGCACATTTTGAGCCAGGGTTGAGCAAAAACTACATTAGCCTTCCATGTAATCCCACTATGTGGAATATAAGCAGGACCTCGGGAAGGCTGGACCAGGACAGCCCATCATCTGAGGGTAGGGGGTGACACAGATAGGAGCTTCATAGACTCACCAGAAGGTGAAAGGTTCAAAACATGTGTGTTGCCTCTGTTCAGACCGATTCTTAAACCAATCCTTGCATGTATATTTACTCCCATTAGTAGCCATCTAGTCATGGCTTCGTCCTTAAACAAGCTGTGCAATTTTAGATTGAGACTATGGCATGGGATGTACTGCATGGCCCACATAAAATGGCCAAGTGTATTCATTGTCATCAATCAACATGTTTTTCCCGTAGCTGGTCTTCATCTAACCAGGTTAGGTGCACAGAGCAGTCATTCTGAGCTGTTCTGAGTCCTACTCACTCCGCTCTGCCCAGTGGGCTCAGTGCCTCACAGAGCACGCGGCTCAGAGGACCTCAAACCTGGAGCCCGTCCGCCCCCTGGCGGCGAGGACCCGCCAGGGCGTCTGTGGCACTGAGACTTGTTTTGGTTTGATTTGCATGTCCCTCTAGTCTAGAGCCCCTAAAGGCACATCCATAAACCACACCGCATGTCAGGCAATTAACGTCCAAAACACAATCTTTTGTGTTTTGCATTTCCAATTATTAATGTGTTCATTATTTATTCACGATTAATTTATGCGTCATTGGGTTGAGTCTTGAAGTAGTTAAAGTGATCCTTTAGGCATGTCGTCTTTCCCAGATGCGTAATGATTCATTGTAAGCCTATTCGAGAGGGCAGCTGTTTCCTCCAATTCAGAACTCAAACCAAACATATCCCGCTGCAGGTCAATGGATGTGGACTTTCATTATTGTTTTTGTGTTTGGTGCCTGCACTTGGCTGTGGCCAAGCGCATTCAATAATTTACCGACTGCATCTCTCTTCAAAGATCCATCATCACTTTGAGGCGTTGCGCACAGCGGCCACCAGATGGAGCTGTTTCCCCACAATATGAGTTCTCTCGCCGCCTGTGTTCTGCAGACCGGGGGATCCGGAGAACACAGGCGGGTGAGAGAACGTTACGTGCAATTAGCGTCCAACTGCGACCTTTTGTCTGGCTCCTTCGAGGCCACTCGGCCTGGTTTGCGCCATATGCCTTGAATGAGCTGTCACAACGCATGGACGTCTCGACGTGACATCGCCGACAGCTGCACATACAGTCGAATAGCCCTACATACAGTTTAACATGGTGGGCACCTCACGTCACTGGGTTAACATTAGGGTACAACTGTCGATGCTGATGGTGTATTGTACATTGAATATATTGTCAGTTATGATTGAGATGCATTTTAATGTACATAAAGTATAACGTGTAAATCCCAGGTAGAATATTGGTCTATTACTTAGAATCACTGCACATGTATTCCTTATGTGGTGAAGATTACATGAAGGAGGTGATTATATGGAGATCCGATTCACAACAACCCACCCATCTGATGTTATGGAATGGCATGCATCAAATGCATGTGCACTCATTCCACCGCAGTCAAGCCAATATTCCCATCATAATAGTATATATTATTATATATTATCACAGGCCTGGTTTATTATAAAGCTCCGTCTCGGGCCTGTGGTGAGAAATAAGCCAGCGCGCGCTCAGGTGTCCAGGTCTCGCGCTGCGCTTCGTTTAACGCGCGCTTCGCTGGTAACCAAACGCGCTTGAAAAGGAGCGGCGGTAATGTGTACGTTATTCATATACTTATGTTCATATTCTGTGTTACTGAGCCACGGCTAACCGACACGGCTTGTTTGGTCTAGTACAGGCTACGCAAGCCATTAAAGATCGGTTATGGGAGGCTAATTTTAGCATTCACGTAGCGTCGACATTCGTGGCAGCTTTAATAATCGATAGGTTTGATTAGTTCCTCTCTGCGCAGTTCGCGAACGACCGTCCAGACCCCGGAACACGGGGTAAATAACTTATCAGCCGTGTCCCGGTCCTTCGCCGTTAACCTCGGCGCCTTTAGCTTGTTAGCATAGCGGGCTAGCGTGTTAGCATAGCGGGGGCTAGCGCGTTGGCGGGCGTCTCGTGGGTCCAGAATTCACCTCCTCGCGGACGCCGAGTCCAAACGTGACGCGCGAGGAGGTGAACCCGGGCGCGTCGCGCGGCCAGGCTCGCGTGGACTCGACTGTTTTGGCGGATAATGTGCATATCGCGCGTGCAGCCCTCCGCCATCTGCTGTCAACCCCTCAAAATGGGGTCCGCTAACGTACGTCTCCGCCATTTTGTGACGGGCTGCTCGTCGAGCGGAGGGGAGCGTGTAATGGTTGATGCTGCAGCCGTCAGGAGGAGAGCCGCCTGGCAGCCTCGGCGGCAGGGATCAGGAGTAACTTCCTACTATCCCAAGAGGTTCAGACATGTCGAAGTGGCGCGGAGGAGAGCGGCAGTTGCACGTCCACTGCTGCATATAAATAATGACGTTTGCGATTACAATTCAACGCGTTATGCAGGATAGTGGTGGAGACGGGTTTGAATGATGCTTTAGTTTAAATTTGCAAGTTAGATTAGGAGGGAAACCGACGAGTGTTGCATTAAAAAAAAAAACTTTCTAATACAAATGCACTCCCGCCTATAATACATAGTTTTAGGTTGTGTGTTCAACTGCCATAACAACAGCCCAGTAATAATGTGCACTAATTACAAATCATATTTAAAACCATTACATACAAATGGCGTGTTGGTGTGTGAGTGGACCCGTGTCACCAGAACCACACACCACACTGGACTCACACACACACACACACACACACACACCGCCATCTCAGCCCCCCTGCTCCAAACTTTTAATTTCCTCTCAAACTCCTCACCCCCCCTCATCATGACACCAGAAGGGTCCCTGGACCCCCACGCTCCGCGGCGTCTCCATCCAAACACACCACGAACCTCCTGGCGCCGCCGCTCGTACGAGAACCTCCACACTTTTAATCGGGACCCCCCCCCTCCCCTCCCCCACGGACCACCTCGCCACGGCCGGACCACCCTCCGACGGGGGGTCGTTAAGTTGCAGATGAGCCCTTAAAAAAGAAAAGAGTGTCTATTGTTCGGGTGAAGCGCGGCGGACAGTGCAGTGTCGCCGCTGGTAGTAGAGGGCGCTGCACGGCAGGTCGGGCCCGCGGCCTTCACGTCTTTTTGTCTGCCGCTCCACAGTGTGTGTTGCTCGGAGCCGCGTCCGGAACGCACTGTCAAACCACTCCAAACGACCACCACCGCGACCGGGAGCATCCGTTAAACATCCTCGGCCACGGCGTGTGGGATGGATCGGTAAAACCCGTCCGTGTTTGTGGCTGTTCGCTGGAAGTTAGTGTATGAGGGTGAATCGGCGGCTCTCTGTGTGCATCAGTCTTTCTTAGCGAGCTGGCGCTCTCCTGGCTATCTGCTATTTCTTTAACTTTTTAAACACTCAGCTTCGCGAATGACTGAGCGCCGGCGGAGTATGGGATCCGTGGTGTCTTAGGAAGCCAGTGAGCGGGGTTTGGACCGTTTTTGCATGCAAAACAATGGCAAATTCGACGGGAAAAAATGTACCAGATCAGCGGAGGAAAGGACAGGCTTTCCTGGACGAGCTGCGGCAATTTCACCAAAGCAGAGGGTGAGAATGGGGCGTCTTTATCCCCAATAAATATAAGTTTAAATAGTGTTTGCATGTCGCCGATCATGACCCAACACTGTAATATAAACGTATATGCGTGTATTTCACGTGTTTTTTCTCCAGATCGCCGTTCAAGAAGATTCCTATCGTGGGTGGGAAAGAGCTGGACCTGAATGCGCTCTACATCAGAGTCGTTTCTTTAGGTGGATTTGCAAAGGTGAGTGGAACCAAAGTGCATTTTCCCACACCGCTGACCGTGTAGACTTCGCCGGACCACTCCAACTCCGTTTCGGGGGCACATCGCCGTCCACCAGCCTCCGTATTTATCACAAGGACTGAGTCGCTATCGGCCTTGTGCTAGTGTGCCGTCCGTGCAATGTGGTGGCTGGTGTTGTGTGTGGTTTGGACTGGAGGTCCGTACGCACCGCTCCAGTCAGAGTGCAGCCGGAGCAACTCTAAATTAGCGGGCACTTATCACATCGATGATCGGCCCGGAGGAGGAGAGCTCCCCGCGGGGCACAGCGTTTCGCCCGGTTCACCGAGTTTTGAGGAAGCTTGCTCTTCGTCAGAGCCATCGTTGGCTTAATGGCTGATCACAAAGTGTAGGCCTCAAAGGCCCATGTACTGAACACAGTCCGCGTTAAAATCAACCCCCCGAAAGCGGACCGGGCGCTCCGACCCAGCGCGGTGTGCTGCTGGACGTGGGTCGGGGTGTGAGGTCGGGTCCGGGCGTGTTTGCAGACCAGACACGGATTAAACTGGAGAAGTCGTGTAGCCAGTTAGCTGCTAACTAGCAACAACAGAGAGGATAGTGGCCAGAGAAAGCAAGTCGAACTAATGTGGACTGGAAACTAGACGACGGCCGCTTAGGGTGACCTGGACGGTGTTGTACATGGACTCGACAAGTTAGTTTTAGTCCGTCTGTATTTTCTCCTGATTATCGTGTTTCCTTGTGGTGCGCGCGGTATTTTGAGATGTTCTACATTTGCCGATTTGTGGATCCGAGTTAACAACAGATGGTTATAACATAACGGGCATGTTCCCATACCGGCGTTGTTTCGGATTTTTGCTCTTTCTAAATACTGTTTTCTCCCAATGCAGGTCTCTGACAAAAACCAGTGGGCTGAACTCGGAGAAGATTTTAACTTTCCCCGGAGTTGTTCCAATGCGGCATTTGCTTTAAAACAGTACTACCTGAGGTAAGACGCATGGAGCCGACCGGCCTCTCGTCTGGCGGCATGTGGGGAGTGTTTACAAATGTAGAGGCAGCCTCCAGGATGGGACCTGCAGGACTATGGGCCCTCACGTTCAGGAGGAGATGCGCTGGCTTGAATGGGCCAGACACCGAGCTCTCTGTTGTGGCTGTTTGCATTCGGAAATTAGATTACCGGAGGCTCGTTTTTTAAATTCTGCTGATATGATTCTGGAGCCAAGTGTTCTCTGTGCGGAACTTAAATTCTGGGTGGGACCTGGATACACCTTTTGTGTTCTGCATGGATCATCTGGTTGAATAGCACTGGGTTCTTTTTACAGAATCATACACGTCCTCAGCCTCCAGCCTGGTGTAAATACTCTAAAACCAGGCTGTGTCGTGGCCATAATGGTATAGATGGTTTGCAGGAAATGGGGTGATGTATTTGGATATTTTAAGACTGAGGGAAGCTATTTCATAGGACCAATCCACGTGGATGATTTCATGTATGTTGCCTTTATTACTTTTTTACATTACAATGACTTTGCTCAGAGATCTCCAGGAAACTTTGTTTCCTCGAGGCCTGTGGAGGAGGCACGCTGCCCTGGGTCATGTCAGATTATAAGAACCCCGATCAATGAAGTAATATTCCCAATATGGCACCTTTCTGTGGAACTCGGTTGAGTTGGTTTCCTGCTGCATGTGAGATGTCACTCTCAGGAAAGTGAAAAAGGCCGTTGGAATTTGATGGGGGAAAAAAGAGGGAAATTATTGATTTTGTATTTTCTTCTTTTTTTTTTACTATTTCCAACAGTGTGAGAATGATATGGTGGTCATTTGTTTTGAGTGGTGTTGCTTCACCGTGGGTCTTACTGCTGCAGTCGTTCTCCCTATGTTTAACCTCGTTACCTGTGTTTTTAGGGCAGTCATTAGAAACGGGAGCACCAGGCTGCAACCTATTCAGCTGCTCACTGAAGTTCTAAAAAGTATGCAGGCAAGACATGTGGAGGAGAGCCCCCTGTCCTTCCGGCTGGGTGGAAGAGAATAATCAACTACATCACCTCTGAGAAACTTGTGTCTATTTTGACCAGAGAAGGGGTTGAGACGGGGGAATGTTGACGGTAGCTCTCTCTCTCCCTCTCCTGGATCATTGAGCCACCGCCCCAAGTTGGGAATTGGCACATTGGATCTTTTTTCCTTCAGTGATTTCCATATATTGTCATGTGATCCAGTCGCATTCCAAGTTCGCAATTATTTTAACAGGCACTTGAACAACCTATGCCATTCTAATAACCACGGAGGGGTTTCTGTTATGCAATGTATGCAATGCCATGTTGGGTTCGTAACCATGCTGTGAGTTGCCCTTGCAGTGACAGCAAGACACTGTTTTCATTCTGTTTGTCCGTGTTGATGTGTTTCTGATGAGAGGTGGGCTATTCCCGGGTCAGCCCCTTGCTTGATTTGTGTTGCCCTGGCACCTCCCCATGACAGGAGCAGATGGAGGGCCCTGATGTAGCAGTTCCCTCTGCAGACCTTAACCTGTGCTCTGTCTCTCACGTTGGCGCCTGAACGGCTTCATTACGTTTTAAAACGGTTTGGCGTCGACGCCACTCACACCGGCGGCGCAGACCCGTTTCTACTTTCCTGCCCAAGAGCACTTTGTCAGGGCACGTGTTGTTACGGGAGTCGGACGGGCGACCTCTTTGTTGCCGGAGGGCTGGTTTAATCGCCCGGCCGCCCCGATGTCCCATCCCACCGACCGTAACGGCCGTTCAGAGTCTCCGGCCGGCGGTCTACCGCGCCGGAAGGTTAATATCCGAAAAGTCCTCTGATGGCGTTTGTAGCGCGGGCTGCCGGCGCTTCCTGCCTCGGAGATTCCACGGCAACGCTTAGATGATGCCGCCGCCTGGGAAGGACTCTAGAGAGGCCGGCCACTTGGTTATTCTTGGTTATAGTATTATTATTAATTCAGTGGCCAGCAATACTACATTTTAAGGCTTGACCCTCTGGTTGTTCTGGTTGTGTGTTCGGCGCTGTATCATCCGTTCCGGGCCCTCTGGGTGGACTCGCTTGGTTTTCACAACTCGCCGTATTATCATCTCTCACTCGTGGCGCCCGTGGAGTGTCTCCCGGCCGGTCTGGTCACAACTGGACGGCTGAATATTTCATGTGATTAGGAAGTCTGCCCTCACCGCCCGGGAGCCCTCAGTTTATCCCGCCCGCGCCGCTCGCTCTCTGGCCAGCGCGGACCCTCGTGGCTCCCCCGTCGGGTGAGCCTTAATCTGGGATCCAGAGGTGCGAGGGTCCGAGTTGGGCAGGGTTGTGACCGGATGTATTCCACCGACGAGAGTCATTGGCTGGTGGAGGTTTCAGAAGACTGCGTTAACAAATGTGCTTGTACCTGCAGCCACTCTGTTGCACGGGCTTGGTTTTAAACCCTCAGACACGTTGTGTCAGGACGTCAGTGTCTGGACGGTTCAGGCTTGCATCAGTCCTCCGGCCGGGGCGCGGAGAAAGCTTGGTTTACCGCGCAGCGCGGGCAGAGTTTGTGTTTCTCCACGTTTACAGATAAGGGAAGGCGACGTTGTGTCGGCCGCGCTGTCGTCCGTACGGTTGGGAGGCGGGGAGAGCGGCCAGAAGGGTGCTGCTATCTCTCTGCTCCGTTCCTCCACACGCTGCTTAAAGAACTCTGTGCTCCGCCCATCTTTCATCTGCGCCGTGCGCTGACATTTCTGCAGGCGAAACGTGTCCTGTTGTGGCCCTCCGTGCACGCGGTCCAGTGATGTGTTTAGGACTGATGTAATAACACTGCGCTGGATGTGCTCCGGTGGTACTCTGGGAAAGTGTCCTGCACACCTGTCTGCTGTCCTTTTGATCTGGGGGATTTCACGGGCCTTGCTCTCCACCGCCGACCTCCTTTCTTCCCGTGCTCTGATGTACGGGGAGTCTTTGACGGAGAACAGTGTGAGAGAACAAACCCGCTCCCTGCAGGCGCCCTGCTTCATGCAGTGTAATAAAAGATGTAAAATAAAAAATCTGTTCTGAAGAAATTGTGTTTTTCGGGGGGCCTTTTGGGTCTGCAATCTGGCTGGCTCCCTGGCGCCCGGCCACCGCCGATGTCTCCGGTGTTCCGCCAGGCGCTGAGCTCCTGGAAACCCCACTTGAGTCCAGCGGGGCCGGCGGTGGCGTCTCGCCCCCGCCGCTTGCCAGCCCGGGGGGGGGGCTGAGTGGTTCTCGTGGGTACGAGTGGTTCTTGTGGGCACGTCTCTGTGCCGCGTGGGCCACAGACGGCCCTCGCTGTCTGAAGCACTCGGCTGATGTGACTGATGGCAGGCCGACGGCGGGAATGTTGTGAGGCGGTGGATGTTTTGATAGGCTACCGCCACCCACTGAAGAGGAAAACATGCGCTTTCGTTTTCTCTGCTGGCATGGCCATGTGCTGCAGACACAGACAGGGGTGATGTAAGACCAGTGTGCTGCCGCTCGGTGCTCCCGCTCGGTGCTCCGGCGTCCTCGGTGTGGATGCAGTTATCTCCCGTGATGGTTCAGGGAGCGGTACTGTCAGCGTGACCTTAACATTTCAGCGAGTGTCGCTGACATCTTGATGGAAACGCGTTCTGAAGTTACAAACACTGCAGTTCTGTGAGTTTCAGCCAAGTGACTTGGAAATGTAACATTTCGTACAGTATTTGTGGGATCCACCTTTTTTTATTTTTTATGGATCAGTCAGCGAGCTGACTTTTTTTATTTTTTTTTATAACTTGTACAGTTGAAGTAATGGCTTAGTAAACCAGGTCAAACCAAACTCCTCTTGGGGTGTTGTGACTCATCCAGATCCCATCATTTGAACTCATTTACAGGCCGATATTGGTGCGTGTGTGGCCGTGGCCACAAGGGGGCAACACATTCCCAGACACGGGAGAGACACACAGAGGGCATGTAGGCCATGAGACAGACGTGGACGCGCACAGAACCCTGATCCAGATACCCCGGCGGTCTCGCGCGCCGACTGTTGTAGGCAGGAGGCGTACTGTACTGCGTCCCTCCGGGCGTCCACGATCCAGCCACTCGGTTCTGTTCCCCGGGTTCTCATGGCGGGGCCCGGGTTCCGCTACGCGAGGCCCCCCCCCACGCGGATTAACGGCGTGCGCGGGAACGCGGCGCCCCGGCTCTGAACTGCAGAGCCGGGAGGCTGAGCGTGTGGGCCGGGGGTTCCGGGTCGCCGTGGCGAGCGAGAGCCGCTCCTGCACGCGCTCAGACAGCGTTTGATGACGCGGCGAAGTGCCGAATAAGCACTCGCAGGGCCCGGGGTCTCTCTCTCTCTCTCCCTCCCCCCCTCCCTCCCTCCCTCCCTCTCTGTTCCGCCTCCCTCTGTCTCCCGCCTCACACTCTCTCCAAATGGAGTCTGGGTGTATTTTTAGCCGAGCGTGTCACGTGCTGCCCACGGCCGGGGGATTACCTCGCTACCAACCAGCCAGGGCTCATTCAGACCGCTGGCTTGTGAGTCACGCGGGCTCCTCCACGGCCCGGGGCGCCCTGCCTCCCCGCCGCCCGGCGCCGGGGGGGGCCTGGTGTGGTAGGTTTGGTGTGTGTGCTGCTTTGGGGTGCCTGTGTGTGTGTGTGGTTCTTTGGTAGGTTTGGTGTGACTGTGTGTGTGGTTCTTTGGTAGGTTTGGTGTGAGTGGATGTTGTGTGTGTGTGTGTGTGTGTGTGTGTGTGTGAGAGGTTGTTTGGTGTGTGTTTCTTTGGTAGGTTTGGTGTGAGTCGATATTTTGTGTGTGTAGGGTTGTGTGTGTGTTTGTGTGTAGGGATGTTTTGTGTGTGTATGTGAGGTTGTATGGTGTGTGTGGCCTTTGGTATGTTTTGTGTGTGTGTGTGTGTAGGGATGTTTTTGTGTGTGTGTGTATGGATGTTGTGTGTGTGTGTGTATGTGAGGTTGTATGGTGTGTGTTTTCCTTTGGTAGGTTTTCTGTGAGTGGTTGTGTGTGTGTGTGGGGTTGTTTTGTCGGGTTAGTATTTAATGCTTGCACGTAATCCCTCGCTATCGTCCTATTTATTCTTAAAACGACCAATTAACCAATTTGTTATTAAATGGGCGCGA